>JAQBSW010000939.1:0-159004 GCA_029291075.1 Eudiplozoon nipponicum
TAATCATGGTTTAACTATTTTGCTACATTAGCCATATTTTTAATTTTTTCTTTGAAAAAATGAAATTTTCCTATTAATTTTTGTTTCAAGTAAATAATTAGTATTTAATATTTGCTTTTATTACGATAAATAATTAATAGTTTATAAGCGTATATACAGGAATTTTTGCCTCAATACTTGTGTGACTGAAGTAGTCATGCTCGTATGCTGTGAGGAATCTACTTATGTACATCATTTACTTCGAAATGTTTTAGAAGTAAACTTAATGTAATTATTTTTTAACCTTTTTGTCTTTAATTAAATCAGATTTCTTTCTCCAATTCAGCCTATCCACAAATATCATTTTTTCATTCATATCACATTCGTAGAATTCAGCTGCCTCGCATGACTTCAATAATTATCGATTTAGCACACAAAAATAGGAAAGAGTAGAGTATTGCAATTTAGCCGCTGACTGATTTAAAACATGTCTCGTGCGTCGATTAATTATAATGCTTGCGTAAAAATAATTACAACCTTATGTTGCCCAGGCCAAGTTGCCTGGACGCCTTCATTTGTAATCTAGAGCAATATTTTTAAAATTTTACTCATTTGTACACAATTAGAAGCTGAATTGAGCGTTGCGAATAAACGCCACGTTGATCGACGCTTGGCATTCGATGTAAACAACCTTCCAGGAGACTTGAAATTGGGCGACACGTTCAGTTTTCGTGTAACACTCCTGCAAGCGACAGATATTCCTGTGGAATTTTCAGATTTGATTTGTCAATACGAGTGAGTGGAACTATTTAATGCTTATCCATGTAATTCTATCGTAAATAACAAAATTTTGTTTAAACGAGTCCTGTATACCAATTTTTCATTGCCGGATCTATAAGCATTGCATTTGTGAGAAAATAAGTCATATCAGACAGAATCAGGTTGAATGGGGGTAAAATTATAAGACCTCAGGTTTCGACTTTCATACGAAACACGGATCTTGTAAGTAGACTTTTTATTCATTATAAGTTAATTTGCTGTTGGTTTCCTTAGAACAGTGGAATTTAAGGCATACCACTTGATAAGGAAAATTTTATTAGTTTACGCCATTCTGATTCACGTAAGGTAGTGAGAGTGGCACATTGAAGTCTGCTCATTACCTAAAGCATGGCTAAGTAACGAAAGCTTAACATCTCGTACCTACGGTTACATTTATAATTATGACTGGCTGACCCCTTAACAATTAATGATGTTTTACATAGTAAGCTTATTTCATGCCTGTGTACATGCGTGTGTCTATCAGCGTGAAACATGCAGTTAAATATTATTTAACTCATGCGTTCTTTTATCAAAGTAAAATTGCTGTTATATCATACTATTTCCTATGGCCCGTATCAACATATTTTTAAAATTCTTATCATAGGAAATGACATAATCAAGGGTGACCTCAGTGGTTAGAGAATTGAAAGAGTAATTGAAGTACACCAGTTGTAAATCATGCCAAGGTAAATGAAGTTACCCTCCTACAGCTTCGATATACAAATGTATAGGAGATTTCACTGACCAACCGTCCCACATTTCTTGACAAAATATATAGTTAATCGAACATTGGTTTCGCGGGAAGTGATGGCTATTACTTTTAATCAAGGTTTCCATCTTCATATAAACAACTGACACATTATGTACATACATTTGTCAGTACAACTTAGGATTATATAGTTAAGAAAAGGCAATTCATCCAATAGACCTTGATTAAAAGCAAATATATGGTTGTTTTTGAGCGTCGTGCCGCCTCCCATCGAATAGTCGCCAATATGCTCGAAACGTATGTGAACACGAGATTATACGTTTTGCTCATATTGAATCTAATAAACTCCTCTGATCTAATTTGAATTAACCTGTTACTTGTTACGTAATAACAAATACGCAAATGAGTAAAACTTCGTAAATTTATTAAGATTAATAAAACGAACTTTTCTCTTGCTTTATTTATTGAGCATATTTGAAGTGATGTGTGGAGAAAGACACAAGGAGATGCGTGTCAGAAATGTAGGAAAGCCCCTTTGTCGTGTTCCACAATCCAGCCCATAAATTTAAAATATAAAAGATCACAGTTTACCGCAAGATAGGATCTACTAAACTGCAGAGCCGTGTGGCTAAAAAGCAAGGTTTTACTTCTTGAATTCTAAAGAAACAACAATGAACACGGTTAGTCCACTGTGCATATGAAGGCAGAATATACACTCGGTTACTGACATGTTGGCTTCACCAATCGCGTTGCTTCTTATTTTGCTCAAATAATTGCATTTTAGTATGCCAAATGAGGATAGACATCGGCAAAATCAACTGAACAAAATGACTGATAAAACGGTCTTTATTCTTGAATATTTCAACAACACCAAAGAACATTGTGAATCCATTTTGCATATGATGGCAGAATCCATGCCATGGTACTAACCAGATAGCGTCGATGCACGAGCACCCAGTTACCTTGCCTCGACTAATTGCGTGTTAGCATGTCAGGTTACAACAGAAAAATGAAAAATTTGCCATGCCATATTAACGGAAAATATCTTTTACCTTGATTATTTAATAAGCAACAATAAAAATGGCGAGTCTGATGTGTCTGTGATTGCGATATCTATGCGACGCTATTAATATGATGGCGTGGCCGATCTCTTTTCACCTTAATTTCTCGATTTGTGGCATGTTTTTTATTCGAAGCAGTTGTCGGAAAAGCCAAATTGGCAAAAGAATTTTAAAATTGTCTACGGCCAAATTTTTACCAGAATGGAGAATTCTATGGTTCTGGGCCATTTTTTGAATAACTAAAAACTGTACTTATCACGCGTTTGTACTACAATCAAAATAAAACCAATGCCGAGTTATTTATAATTTTATTTATTTTATTACATCTTGCTTATCTTCAGCTTTGTTTATCGGAAGGGTGCACCATTCACTACTCAGCCAGTGCGTAATAATGCTGAATCAAAATCTGTCGGATTTTATCACAGCCAGACAGTAAGTTATTTTGTGTTTCACTTGCGCAATACCAATTTTCTCCATTTTTATAATCTTATAACATTGAGTTCATAATTGTACCTAGACAGAACCTGAATGTATCATATCGCACGAAAATGGTTTGGAACGCGTGTGTCGCCTGTTGCAATTCGAGTAAAACTGAATATTTTCTTTATAGAGAATAAAACAATGTGGAGAGAGAATACATTTTCTGACATTGACCAATGTCCTTAGGGTAATTCTATTGTGTAAATTGATTGCAGCAGTGAAGAAGGCATTCTTCTTCTTTGATATCCTTGAATGATAAATGATTTCATTTCAGTATTCTAGCCATTTCATTTCACGTCAAGCAAAATTGTTAGTTAGCCTATTCGGTTCAATGTTTTTAAAACAAATGAATCAGCAATAAGCCACCAAGACTACTTGTTTGTTTTTAAATTTAGCTTAACGCTATCACATCGTTTATTTGGAACAATGTATCAATCTTAACTCAAAGTTCCCTTAATGATTTTCTTCAATAATATTTTACAAAATACATGTTCAAATGGATTTCTCTCTTGAAACTAAAGTGAAAGTCGAATAAACGGATTAACTGGGTGATCAGTTTTTCTACTGTCGGTAATCTGTAGAACTACTCAAAAAATACAATAATACATTATTTCATCGATGTAAGGCATTAGTTGACACACGGCACCTAATACAATGCTTGCCTCGTAAATAAACTTTTAACATGCGTCATTTTTTTCAGCTATTTTGTGCTGTATTGATGCAAATTACGAAATACTTTGTGTAATGACAAATGAAATTATTCTAAAAACAAGGTAATAAACACAGTTAAAATACGGCCATTATGCGTTCAGCCGGGCTAAATTTGTCTGAGTTACCTAGCAGTTTATTCGGCAATTTTAGAAAGGCAATGGGAATGACCTGTATAATTTATGAAACAACAACCCTTATGCCATAAACGGACGTGCAGGGACACACACACACATACACAATCATACAATTTACAACTTTGTATAGCATTCATGCACAAGCGTCTTTTGAATATAGAAAAAGAATGTTGCACTTATATTTTACTATTATTTAGTTGCCTCTCTTTTCCAATTAAAAAATATACCTATGCAGCTGTCTAATTTAAAATTTTACTTTTGTAAAAAAATGCAGAAGGTAGGTTCTTTGGTGAGCTAAGTTAATTTTCAAATTCTCATGGGTTTTTTTTTACATTCGGCCATTAGTACATAAATTTTGCTCTGAAAAGCTAATAGGCTTCCAAAAATATCAATATTTAACGGTTTGTGTGCAAAAGCCTTTTTGAAATTACTTTTACACGTTTTGTTATGGTCATCCGAGGATTAACTGATTTTCTAATTGTAATGATGCGTCCCCTTTAAAAAGAAAATTCGCATACATATATTACTTTGAATAAGAACGGATCCTATTTGTCTTCTTTTACTCGTTTTATTATTCATTTAATTTTTAGAGATACACCTTTGATATTAATTTTGTGTCGAATACAACTTTCTCACTCCATTGGAGTTTGTCCGAACTGACTAACAATTTCAATTGGATAATTTATCAATTTTATTTTATTTTGTAGGTCTTATTGTGCTCTGTTCGGTGAATGTATGCTTTTGGAATATATTTTTCATTAAACGATAATCATTCTTTTCCACTATCATCATGTCTAAAAATGCTTTGAATCAAATAAAAGGCCCTTACGTTCTCTTGTTAACTGAATATGATGGTTCACGATATTAACATCTTTATGAAAAGCATTTGTTTCTAAATTTAAATTATAAATATGAAGGTTCCGTATTCATACATCACTGAAGACTCACCGCATTTTCTAATCTGGTTTTAGTATACGGAAAATTGTGTTCTATGTTGGCGAGATTGACCTTAATCCAGGATTTTATGCTCCCACAACATTTATTGCAAGGGAAAATCATTTCTTTAAATCAAGATTACAGCTTTGATTTAAATATTTATCAACACATGCATAATAAATGATTGTTTGAGACAGCAAAATATTTGTAACGCTGCACCTAGAGTGTCGTGCAACGTTACTAAAAAGCCGACAGAGTAAGCAGTACTGTTGGTAACACTTAATGGTGCCACAAAGGCAATCGTCGTTTAGTGATCCTCTGATAGATGCACGTAAACCAATTGATTAGACGAAACGGGGTGTTAAACTACTGTTGGAAGGCCTTGGTGAGTCTTGCTGATGATCCGCGGCAACACCAAAAAGGCTGTCAATCGTATAAATCCGATAAATAAATGAATTGATAACGATTTCCTAGATTAGCAGCCACAAGAAGATTGGCATGATTGACGGCTGGTTGTGTTGGTGACACTGCGTGGGTAAAAACCAAAATAAGACAAAAGGCGTAGTTAGTTAATGTAGCTGAACTACGACAGCAATTTCAGGGGCGAGTAGATCAGAGTGATTTGTACATGGATTGTAATGTGCTTATATGTAGATGCAAATCGCACGTGATTGGTTTGTGGATTGCGCATTCCCATTGGTCAATTGTCGGTCAATGAAATTGCGATTTAAATTTTAAATAATTTACAATATGCCGACGATATAATTACACCCGTTACATTTTTATGGACAAACATAACCACCTTTAAAATAAAATGCATGTACCCCAAGATACATACAAGCAATTACAAATAATTGCACAATTATTCAATTACGCGCAGAATTATTTTATTGCATACATCCATGCATTCGTAAAGATATAAAAATTTGCAGAAATACATACAAATATACCGATAACCTAGTAACAAATTAGTTCATTTGTGACCAGAAGGATAAACCAAAGACAGCATGAACGGAAAGTATAATCTCATGCACATTCGTTTCGTGCTTACTGGCGACTCATCAATAGGAGCCGGTATTACGCCCTTTAACCACTATATATTTGTTCGAAGAATGTGGAATAATAGGATGTCCTATATTTATGCAAGAAACCCATCGACTGAGCCTGAAAACTATTTCTGATGCAAACTCTTTGCTTTGAAAACTGTTTAAAACAATATTAATTTTCCAAATGGGTTTTGACTTCTAATAACTGAGTTCAGCGTCTAGAAGTCTTGCGACTTTACCATGAATCCACACATATAATAGTAAATAATTTAAGCGCATAAAATTTAAATCTTTTTTTATTTTAATTGCGCAATGCAGACTTCTTTGAAAATATCAATCCATTTAAAATTTAAATGAAAGAGTACCTGACAGATTGCGCAATTTTGTCACTAACAAGTATAGTTTACCTATTTCATTATACGGACTTGTAAAACAGAAAATCAGAGGTGTGGAAATTTGCTTATTTTGAATTTTGTTTAACAACATTTTTTTCATTTTTATTTTTGTTTTTTTAAAGTTATATCAGAGATATCTTTTAAATGGTTCATATTGCGGGCAGTAAATTGCCACGTTAGCAGGGGCCTCAAAAGGTATCATCTGTATTCATTTATTTTTGTGAACAAATACTGTTAAACGATTATTCTCCTCTTATCTGAGCTATTTCTGCGACAAATACCGTTGTATACCTGGTAATTCTTTCCTCCCGATAGTTTCGCATATTGTTTCAAATGCCTTCTACACTGCGCCTCTTAATAATTATTCCTCCTACTTTTAAACAATTTTACTTCTTTAATTAAAAATATTTAGTTTTGCATTATTTTATTTTGCTCGTCTTCTTCTCTCTCTCTCTGTCTCTTTCTCCGTCTACTTAATAGTTCGTTATGACTGTAAATCGGGCGGCTTTGGACTACATAAACCATCATCCATTGTGTTTTGAAATACTTGGCCATCTGGAACGCGGATTCTCAGAGTCGCTTATAACTGGATCGACTATCGGGTAACTAATCAATATAATCTATCTCGTTCTATTAAATGAAGTTGTGAACACATTTTGACTCAGCTGAAAAAAATTTATATCCGCTTGTAACTTTAAACAGTAAAATAATGTAACCTGGAATGGAGCTCCATTTAAAACTACTTCTTCCTCATTTTTATAAGTAGTAGTGCCTGATTTGGAATTTAATTTTCCAAAATGAGGTAATTTAAAACAAGTCGTACACGGAATTGTTAGGTGTTAGCGAAGCTACGAAAGCCAATTCTTGGTTTCAAATCCCTATTTCAGATATAAATAAGTTTAAATAGAACAAAGATAGACGTGTTAGCATATAAAAATTATAATCGTTCGTATAAAGGCATCTCATACATACAAGCGACTTATCAGTAGGAGCCAGCGAAACACCCAAAACCAAAATGGTCAAGAAATATGGGAAATTTAAACAGCTCGATTACATATACGCATATAAGTAAGTATCCTCTGGAGCTTGTTATTTGCATTCTTCTGTGATAGTTCAGACCCCGTTCATGGGCGCCGTCTTTTCGCCCTTTACACATACTACCCAAAGGTACTATGGAATACACAAATTATGCAGAAATTTTGGTTCTGTCGAGGATGCCCAACTTCGATAATTGAAGACGCTCACGTAGAGTGACCACAATATCACCAATTCAAAGGCAGATTTAAGCTCCACCCGTGCGAGAGAGGAAGTAGATATGCTATGATTAAAGATTAAAATCAGATTAAAGTTATTTTTTGACCTACAGTTTTCAATTAATTGTAGGATCATATTTTTTACTAACAACTAACGTATATTTACGGTGTTAATTTTCTATCTTTCGTCTGCTTTTAACACTTACTACTAAACTATGATGGACTTGATACGTCTGCCCGGATAGCCTTTTTGGAAAGCTCAATTTAGTATGCAATGCAGTATGAAGGTACAATTTGAAATTTGCCGAACTGAGTACACATAATAAAAATAAAATTCAGTTTCAAAATAATAAAGTCATTGTTTTTTCACTCTGTTCATATTTGAACTAAGTTGTTACTAGCTACGCAACACCTGATACACAACTGTTTATATATACTTTCACCGCCAAAAACAGTATTTCGGAACTTCCAGTGTTGGTTTTTCAAAACAAGCTTGTACGAGCAGGTTTACGCCTCATTTGGTTGTGCAGGTGTCATTAAAGTATATGAGTGCAACGAATGTAGTTTTCAGTGATCAGTTTATAAAGAGAGATTTGTTTTAGTTTCAATCCGATCACTTCATCTTCATAATAAATAGTAAACGCGAAAACCAATTTTTTTAAACAACGTTTCTGGCAAAGATTCTTAACCAAATTAGTTACTTGAATGGTGACTATACGTCCAACAAGCTTGGTTACTTGATTATCTAGAGGAAAGTTTTTTTCCAAATTAATCGTATTATTTAATAATTTTATGTTGGAGATCAATATTTGTATATATTTTATTTCTGTCAAACACTATGGTTCCTTCTCGTAAAATATGAGCTTCAAGGATAGCGACTCAGAAGAACGATGTGTCGAGATAAAAAAAAATTCGCTATTTAAATCAAAATTGCGAACTTGAGATAAAATAAGTCCAGTATGTAACTACATTTGCCAGAATAAACTATGTATTGTAGTTCTTAGAAAAGGAAATTTATCCAGTAGTCGGCTTTCTTTTCTTATTGGAAATACTTACCGTACTGTCCAGAATTTGCCGCAAACTAGACTCGAAACCCGGACATGTCTGCTTTGGAATCTGGTGCCCAAACCGCTGGGCTACCCTGCCGCACTTTTAAACACAATTTTAATTTTTCTTGTTTAGTCTTTCCTTTAAGTGGAGCCTATATGGCCTCGCCTAGTACCTAAAGTTCCAAATAACCACCACAAATCTTTCATTATAAAACAGTCACCATGCTACTTGGGGAAGTGGTTTTGAATCGAACTTGCATTTGATTAAGACAAAATTGGTTGAGCGGGCGGTGATAACAATTACTTAAATTATTGTTGCAATTTTGATATAAAAACCTTCCACATTATGTGCATACATTTGTTAGTATAAACTATGTAAAGAAAAGAAAATTCCTCCAGTAGACCATTTTCGCACTTATTGTGCAGCATGGTGACGCCGTGGGTAGAGGAAAAGATTACGATGCAGACTTGCCCAGGTTTGTGTCCTGTCCAAGGTAAGTTCTGGAAAATATTTGACGTGTTCCCAATAAAGACGATATTGGTCCACCGGACGAATTGCCTTTTCTACTTTATACAACGCTTGGTTTATACTGAAAAATGAGTGTACATAATGGGTCAGGTGTTTATTGGAAGATCGAAATCTTGATTTAAGTAATTTTCATACCTTACAATGTTTGATCCTCACAATATATTACTGTTACAGCGAGGTTTTCAAATAGGTAAGAGTAAAATGTAAGCCTATTTCTTGATTATATATATATATATATATATATATACTTGTGATTAATATGGAGGCTAATCTTATATTTAGGGACACTGATGGTATGGTACAGATAGCCGCAGGTATGAACCTGATTGATATGGAATAAACAATTAATCCATCATACTCCTATAGACACACCAAGACTGATGCTGACTCTCTATATATGGGGCTCTCAGTATTTTATAGGGCTAGATCCTCTCAAATTATGGAAATTTCATGCTCCGTTCTATACGTGAAATGGAATATTGAATCTTTTGCTGCTCCTCGGCATATGTATTCGATAAACTTTGTTTATTCTGCAATGCATGTACATTTCTGTGTGTGCACTCACGAATGAATCTATGCGTAAGTGTATGCATGCATATATGTGTGTATGTATGTAAGTATATATTTATCTGTTTTATATATTTATTAATTTTTGTGAGAAAAGCGTAGGAAGGTAGGTAGGTGGGTGGGTGGGCATATTCGTAGATAGGCATTTTTATATCTTGCTTGTATATGCGTGTACAATGTGTCGGTAATTCAAGGATGAGCATTTTAACTTTTGTTTTGAATAAATTTTTTTTATGTAGTTTGCGTGGGTTGTTTATTTTTTTCCTGTAGGCATTCTTATATTTTGTCTTTTCAAATGCTATTCTTCTTAAATAAAATTTATGCTTTATAGAGCCTCGCGGCGTTATTTTGGACTATCCATTCCACCACCACTACCAGTCCCATCAACGAAACCGGAAACAAATTTGTCACCCAGCGAGTAAGTTTGAGCAAACGTAATAGCTATGCATTGTAGATACTATTACGTTTTCTTGTTATTATTTTTATACAAGATAATTTTTTCTCCATTTTGTTAGACATTTAGATAATCTCTTTGCAAATACCTCCGAGTCTTGTCTTTATTAACGTTTTATTTTGAAATTTACCAGTAGATTTTATCATCAAGGAACCTAAAATAAAGAAATATGCCAACTAATCTTTATCTATTTTGTGATTAAATCAGATGGCATGTTCATTTTTTAAATTTTCGGAAAAAAACATTTACATATCCTATTAAAAGATTCTGTGCAAAAATACCAATCGAATTTGAGTGTAGACCAAATTGCATATTCGGAACATACTATTTACAGAATGTCTTAGGGGAGATAGGATAATTCTAAAAGAAACAATATTTACATTTGTCAAATAGAAAATATTTCTATTACTGCGATTGTGAATAGTGTACTTTACTACTCTCACTAATACCAGAAAATGTTGAACTTTAGTTTAATTACCGATTGCTTCTTTATTGTGCTATCCGCTGGACTGCCAGGACCATCGAGAACGATTATTCAATTGTGATAGCTCTTAATTTAGTTGATTTAAACTATGACGTTTTGACCTATATAACATTTATAGTGAACTCATTTATGAAATAAGATACGTGTGAGAAGATTTACTGGTTGGATAATTTGGGACTTATCTGTTACATATTTGCAGAATAATCAACAAAATGTTCCCCGCAAAAGCTATTAGTTCATGTTTTCTGGATTGAAGCGGGACATTGCATTTGAAAATTGGTCTGAAAATTTGTTGAATAACGAACATTTATGCTAACTTGAGTTTAGCATTTACGCAATCCACAAAAAGGATGTAAAAGACGTTTGCTAAGTTCTCTCCTTTGCTAAAGTCGTTTCAAAAACTGACGGAGCTCCTGCTTTACGCTTAACTTGAAAATATTCAGCTTTTTTTCTGCTGAAATGTCAAACGTTCAGGACTATCATTCATTTTTCACATTAGCTAACCGATTACATCAAATTATGCGATTAATATATATTGATTTCCATCTTTATACGTCCGTGGCAATAATCCAATGACATATAAATTTAAAAAAAGTATTTTTGAAGGCATTCCCTATCCAACAATTTCTTAATTCGCTAATGAAGGCGAAGTTGACTGCTGAAGATATTTAGTTAACAAAATAGCTCTCCAGTGGTTGGTATTCAGTTCATTAATTTCATTAGTAACTGTGGTTGCAGATATGTGGAAAGTGTAATTAGCAATAACGACAGTAAAGTATACTCTGTCAAATACTTATTACGATTATCAGTCCAATAATTGTGTTAGGGAAATACTTGTTTTAATATTTAATCTAAATTTTCACGTTTCTTTTAAAGAAAACATACTGTTTCACAATCTAGGTTTCCAATAAAGCACTTTTATTGCACACTTTATAAATGAAATATATATGAAGTCTTTGGCGGTCACGTATTTTATGACTGTGCCAGCAGACCAAATATTTGCTACAATACAAGTGTTGCTGACGCCTATCTGTCAAGAAGTAAAATAATTTATCGTTTGTAGCTTACTTTATATATAATAATTAGCACATTTGTACATGAAATTTGGACAACGACACCATAAATTAATCTGCCATGCTTACATTAAATTAATAGCGGTCTACTTTTTTTTTCTTTGGAACAAACCATTTTCAGTCAAAGCGTGGTTGTGCAACGCCAAGATCTCTTGGTGTGGTTCGAAATTTTGGAGCTTGATTCGACTGGCGAGTAAGTCCATTGTTTTCGACTTTGTAGCTTAGTTATTACTGTTGACAAGTATATTTTTGTAATAATTAACAAACTTCGTTTTTCTAATTAATTAGTTTGAACTATAGGTCTAAAATGATACCATATAAGCTCAATATAATGGAAAGACTAACCGAGAAACATTATTTAGTATATAGCTGAAAAATGTGTGTAGTGTGCAGCATTATGGCTCAGTGGTTAGAGCACCAGGTTCCGAAGCAGACGTACCCAGGATCGAGCCCTCGCAGCGATAAACACTGGACAGTTGGTGATGAGTTCCTAATAAGAACGAAACTAATCTGGGATGAATTACCATATCTACACTATACAGTGCTTGGCTTAGATTGAAAAATTTATGTACATATAGGGTCAGGTCTTTTTATCAAGTTTGCAACTTTGATTATAGTAAACGTTATCACCGCCCGCGCAACCAATGTTCGTTTAATATTAAACTTAGTTTGTCGTTTGTATTTTATTCTTAGATGGCGTCTATTTATCATTTTCGCGCGTTTAGACATTTTTCGCGGTTTTATTTTTTTTTCAAATGCATACTTGGATAGAGGCTAATATTTCAAATGCTCTTTGCAGCTGTTTTTGATTTTAAGTCATCAATTCTTGGGCCTCTGATTATAAGTGAGCTTTATTATGAGTAACGTAGATGATGACAGCAGGCGAAATAATATCTTCCAGACATTTATGGTGTTGATAAAACGATCAAACGCAAAGAACGTCTCACACAAGTAGTAAAACTTGTTGCGAATTTGACAAGGTAGTTTCATATATATATGCGTGTGGGTTAGATTACCAATTGCATTCTTGAACGTAAAAAGTAAAGTAAAGACAAATGCAGACTACAGTAAAATCAGATATCGTATAACGTTTAGAATGCATATTTTTGGTCAATAGTTAGTTTAGGATTGTGATAGCAGGGTTTGTTTGAGCGAAAAAAGTCCATTTAGCATTACAAATTATATCTTGCATCTATATAAAGCTCAAACATTTATTTTCTGAAACTAAAAACATCTCCTAAATTTAGAATGCTTATTAGCTTACACATCGGGAAAATTAAAACTTATTATGTCATATTTAAGGTAAAAGTTATTCAGAACAATAATTTCCATTTCGGTAGTTTATTAGATATTTTGTACATACAATCTGACGCTTCTGCATTTCTTAATTAAATATCAGGTGAGTATAGGATGTATTAGTCGCTCCTATTAATGAGTTGCCAGTAAACATGTGTACATGAGAACTGCAGTTGAATTTTGTCAATGTGATAACAGCCGAGTTATTTCTCTAAAAAACCAATATACCAGAACAAATATTCGTTTTCTTGCAATTCATATCATGCCATTCCCGCTGCGTTTATTTTTGAACTACGAAAATATTTCTTGTACAAAATGAAAATATTCATCGAACATTTTTCCATCTGACTGCCAAGGATCCCTCTGAAAGTGATTCGGACAATGTTCACAAGGAGGTCACTACGAAAGAGCATTTAGATTATTTATCACAAAAAATTATTGAAGTTATCAAATTTAATAGCAAATTTACTCTTGTAAAAGAGGGAGTATCCGTAAATAGACAATAAATACGTTTTCTAAACTATCTGTATTTTTAAAAACTGCCAATGGAATAACTATTTTATTATGATTTGCTGCCTAATATTACAAATTTCCTTTCATGCATTAAAGCAATATATTATGAAAACAATCATACTGTTATATAACTAAATAGGTGTTAGTTTTTTCATTATAATTGCCTGTCCAATTAGCTAATTAATTTAAATATTATTATTTTATCAGGTAGTGTGTACTAAATTCTGATTGTGTTTTAATAAACTAGCTTGTTGTTGGTTGTTTTTCGTTTTTACCAATTTCTTGTGGGAGGATCAGTTGACGCGAAAACATTTATTAAAGTATTCGTTCTTCTCCGTTATTCCGTTATTGCTCGGGTCTAATCAGATCAGCTTTGATTGCAAACGTTCGAAATTTGATATAGGACGAGTGAAATTTTGTTAAATCAGTGTAATTTAGACATTCCGTACAATGATTTAAGGCTTTCTAAGTGCGTTAAATTGCTCTTTATATGCATACACAAAATTTGAACCTTCTACACCTCAGTATTCTCGTTTACCATAGGAAAGGTTTAAAATATACCTAATTATCCAGCACACCAGTTGAACTCTCTCATTAGTAGGAAGCAAGGCTGCCATATGATACTCAAACTTGGAACACACTGATATTTCTTCTGTTTCTGCTGCCATTAAATTACCAATAGAAATATCATTAAGAACAGCGTTAATTCTTCTGTAGCTCTGAAGAACATTTTTAATGAGAGCAAAATGTCAAACTCGAAATTAAGAAATATAATGTAAATCGCAAAATAGGAAAATGTCGATAAAATGTTCACTTTATAAAATAAATCAAAGATGATATGTGAGTTCTGATGAGTTGCCTTGATTAAATGTCAGGGTACTTACAAAAACATTACCGAGTTTACTTTGATTTTTGGCCAGATTTGCGTGACTTGTCGATGACACATGATTGTATCTTTCTCTTTAAATTTTTCAAATTTGAATATGCTTAAATGTAATAATAGAATTATTTTTTAAAAAACATGCTAAATAAAATATTTTTTAGATATTAGGGTAAACAAATAAATTATGGAGATGAATGCCACAAAATAATTAAACTAGATGAATATTTCTTTAACATTAAACTCGAAAATAGATTGTCTGTTTATTTAGCATAGCGTACCTAATAACATGATCTTATAGGAACATGATGATAAATCATATTTTGCATGACTTAACTGTGGAATACAGTTTACATTGATGATTCGTGCTTTCGGACTATTTATCAGCAGGCCTCGAAACTCGCCCAGACCCCACTAAAGAATTGGTTCAGTATAAGAAACAACGAAATGCTACTGCCGTTTTCATATACTCTGAGTTCTATATGAACTAATCTGTTACAGAATATGCGATGTTTAACATATAAATGCATATCTGTTAGTCTATTCTAACGTAAACATAATTTATACTCAAATCAGTCATAATATTTTCTAGTTTAGCAGGACTAGATATCGGAGAGAGAGTGCGTTTGGAAACAGGAACTATTTCATTGTTAAAGACGAATACTAATCAGTTTGCACATTATTCAAATAATAATCTAATATTTATGCAATAAACGCATCATTGATTGCACTTGCGATGATAAAAATTATTGAAATCAAGGTTGAGAGCTTGATATGATCACCAATGGCATTGTTTATACTGGAAAATGTATATATAATGAGATTGGTTTTTATAATAAGCTCGCAACCTTGATCTAAAAAATAAGCAGAAAGTAGATCTAAAACAATGCGAAATGATAAAAAAAGCCGGATTTTGTTTATTAGTGCTAATACAATCATTTTTTGTGGCTTGATCCTGTAACGGAAACCCAATTTCCTCTAAATGGACAGACTGTCACGATCTTTGGAGTTCCCAGTTGGCTTTTGGTTGTCTTTAAAGATGAATGTCGCACCATAGGTTTCTGTGAACCTTCGATGAATGCAATGATATATGTACCGTCAATCCCGAGCTTGCCAAATGGTATGAATTTAGCCAGGATTCTGCGCGCGCAATCGAAATTTGGCTGTGATTTTTTAGGTATCGCACAATATTTTGCGGCATAAATGAATATTACTGAATGGCGTGCACAAATTAAACTTTTATCTTTGCGTTTTCTCGGCATAACACATTCTATGTTACAAAATTATAGGACTTATATTATAAAGTTGGACAGTGCGGCAATTATTTAAATCATAATTATGACTGATTAAAATATTAGAATTGGTGTTCGATGTAAGTCTAAATACAAATGAATTTATCTTACACAGAAAACGTGCCATTTATTGTTCCATTAGTTATAATAATTCAACAATTATTTGCCATTTTAAAGGCAATAACGATTTTTAACTGCGCCATTATTCACTGCTAACAAATTAATGTAATTAGGTTGTTTAGATAAATAATTTGGCATTGCCGTTTCGTATTGTGTAGCGTGCCCTCGATTATTTATTCATCAAAGCCAGCAATTCTCATTCCGGAAACTGTAATTAGCACAATGTCTTGGTCCATAAACCATCGCGATAAGCAAGAGAATTAACTTCTATTATTTTTCTGACGTTGTCAAGTTTATTTTGTTAATTGAAAAATGTCATTTATCAGTTAAAGTATTTTCATGTATCTCGTGTGCACAAGCAAGTGAGTTTGTAACATATTTTTCATTTGTTCAGTTTACTAAATTCACAGGAATATTTTTTTCAGAATGCCGTCCAAATACGTTAAAAAGATAAATACGTAATATTTATACATTCCTCATTAAATTGGTACATGATGTCTATGATGTTTTCGCTAAATTAAACCAAATAAACGTTAAGCATAGGATACAAAATTGGCATACTCCATCATTTTATCGTAAAAAAGAAACATCGATTGCAAAATGTTAAAAATTCTGAAGCTACATTCTCGTAGTGCTCTAGGATAAAAGTGGTATGAAACCTATGCTGAATATTACGAAAAAGTCACAATTTTAAAACATATTTACGGGTTCTACAAGTACGAACAATGCCGTTTTCTAAACTTCCATGTCTTACATTCAGCGATCCGTGTTTAACGCTCCGGCTAGAATACCGTGCAACTTTACTAGTATAACAGAAATTAGTCAGGGAAGTAGTACTGTTGCTGACCCTTAATAGGGCCAGAGAGACATTGACCGGCAAATGCCTTGAGAGTTTGGAGTTTGAGTAGAAACGGATGTCCAGAATACCTTCCAGACTACGGCTCTTTGTATCCAGTTCGTGCGGTAGTGATCTCTTGAGCAGAAGCACGCTGATAACGTAAAGCTGACGAAATGAGATGTGTTTATTGCTGTTCGAAGGCCTTACTGAAGGTCTGCTGCAATTCCGAGATGGCTGGCAAACGTATAAATCCGATTAATAAGTGATCTATTACGTATGACTGGATGCGCAGTAACAAGAAGATTGGCGTGACCAACGACTAGCCGTGTTAGTGACACAACGTGGTAAAAACGAGTAAGACTGCAGGCGAAGATAATCGGTAGAACAGAAGAGGTGACTGGAATTTCAGATACCAAGCAGAGTAGAGTGGGTTGCGTAGTAACTGCATCACGCTTATAAAGATCCGTAGTCGTACATAATTTTTCCAGCGTATTTAAATTTAAATTTAATCACAAAATATCGGGGAATTAATTTGAGCCGTTATATATAATCGAAATATTTGACAAGGTACATCATTTAGCATTCAGTTCGCTTTTTAGTTCAATTGCCCAACCATTAGAATCAATATTGACGAATAAATTTCTTTTATTCGACTAGACTATATTATGTATTTCCAAAGTTAATCAAGGTGATAATCTGATCTTGAGTAACTGCAAGTGTTGTCGACTTACTTGTTTCAGCGTTGACTGGCACGAAAACACGACAATAGGGTAATTTTTATATGGCTTGTTGGACAAAGCAGCTAATCATCTGACGGTAAATCGTATGTAAAAGCTATGTAATTATTTAATTGTAATTACGATTTATAGATACTTGGGCGCTGAGTATAAACTGCGTGCAGTAAGAGAATTCGGAATGCAATGTTTATTTTTGATCGTCAACTTCTCAGTTAGTCCTTCAACATTAAAATGAAGAATATGGGTATTGACATCATTTAAATTATTGGTTGATATATCTGAAAATTTGCTTTTAAACACTTTGGTTCTATTTCCTGACAAAATGCACAAAATAACTCCGCATTGGTAATTTATAATCACAGGTATACTCCTGTGCCTGTCGACTTCAGCGATGTTTCGATGCCACAGGGCGTCTTTCTTCTGCACCAAGGTCTCCAGCGACGTATAGCCGTCACAATAATACACGAGAGTTGTTTTCCGCCATTGATGTTGGTCTACTCTCCTGCAAACATGGGATCTGGACAATTAATCGGTGATTCAGTTTTGTCTAGCAGTGTGAGTGGAGTGCCAACCGCGAACACCAGATCTACTAGCAGTGTTGCGTCAACAAGTAACCACCGCCTAATCTCTTCGACCACGTCAGGTAAATTCAAATATTTATATTTGGTTTAAACGCGTATATATTTCAGTAAATACCTTTTTTTAAAGTGTAAATTTAAAAAAATTGGCGTTCTGAAAAATGTGATATGCAATTTTAGATTTCAGTGTCAATTTTACTCTCGGACACTTAAAATAAATTATTTTAAATGAGATTATGGACTATGTATTAAGCCCAGTAGAAGAAAACATGAACTTTAAAATGATTTCAAGCCAATCTGTTTTGCTCATGTAGTTTTTTGTATACTCGAAAAATAGTGCCATAAAGAAACAGTAACAAAATCACGAGAACGGTTTCCTTCACGAAAAATTGTTATGCCTATATCATATCATATATCACTGTAATAGTGTAAAATAGTTGATAATTTAAAGTAACATATTAATGGAATTTAGCATCTCAGAAAGCTACAAATTGGTTAGACTTATTCACTGGATCACAGAACTATATTCTAAAGAAAATTGTCTTTATAGCGTGTTCAATGTTTGCACTTTAAACATTACGGTTGCTATAAAATTTTGACACTTTCAAATTACTTTTTGGCTTCAGCTTTTCCATATTACACGCCGATTGGAGCTAATAAATATCTGTAAATTCCAAAAATAAGATATACAAGTTCATAAAATAGACTTTTATTAATGCTTATTTTGTCTCACAGATAACAGAACGCCAATTCTTCTGTTTCGTGACTTGCAAGAAGTAGTTGTTGGCCGAGTTCGTGACTCTCCTGACTTTCTGGATTCAGATTCTAACACCCGCGTTCTTTCCTTATCGTTGCTATCGGCTCAATATCTACCACATGCAGGAGAGGACAGGTATATTTTTGTTTGTAATAAATCATGAATATATGTAAAGATATATATATATATATATATATATATATATATATATATATATATATATATTGTAAATGGCCAATGTTTAGGGTAATTTTTATTCTATTGTATACAAAACATTTTTTTCAGTTTTAAAGTCTTATTTATTGATTTTCGTAATGTTAAATTATGAAATGTCCACTTTTTCGTATACTGAGTCATTTTCTAGAGCATTCTCTATCGTTAATTTAACGTCTTATTAGTTAAGTTACCTACTCTAAAATTTGACTTGACTGAACTCGGGTGGCACGATTGGATGTCATAGTAAAAATGTGATTAACACTAATTGAATAAGTGTACATATAATGACTGGTGTGCAATATATAATTTATAGTAAATCAATTTTCGTGTTTGCTGTGTTCATAAAGTAGTATTAATACGTCTGACTGACGGTAGTTTAGCTATGTTGTATGACTGTTTGAATACATTTTAGTTTCTGTTTATATCAAGCATGCAGACTTGATTTAAACAAACGTGTTCGCCTCTTGCGGAAAAATTTTCCACTTTTTCAGTAATTTTTAGTCCAAAATGATAATGGAGGCACTAGCTTAGCAACCGACCATTCCAGTCTACATAGAGCACTGAGAAAGAATGGAATATGTATAAATAAACAATTTTAGATTGTTCGATGTCAGCGGGCTTCATCTTTACATTTATGTTTATCAAGCATTTTCTTGTAGCGAAATCATTAGTTTATATATGTATACGTAATTGGCATTTGACTTTCGATTTTCGATGCTTACTCTGGTATTTCAATATGTTTACTCGAGCTTTCACATGAAAATGCGATCATGAATCATACGATCATTTTGTACGCATGTAGCACAACTACCAATCACACACACACACACACACACACATATATATATATATATATATATATATATAAATCGTTAAAGTTTCACCATTTTTTAAATATAAAATCACAACACTTATTCCAAGGCATAAAATTTACTAATAAATCATAATTCTACCAGTATCTACAGCCATTATTCTGGATTCGTTAATATTTTCGTCCATCCAATCTCAACTGTACATTTGTCGTAACCAATCCCATCTTCGCTATGTCTATTTTTGTTTTACGCAATTTAGACCACTACTTTTGCGTAACGTCAGCGCTTTCATTGTAAGTACGTCCGTAATTTGACGGGTGTGTCGTATTTTGCGGAACGTAGGCCTGTCAGTTATGTCTTTGTTCCAGTCCAATTTAATTTCCTTTTGAAATTATTTCTGTACGCTTAAGCAGGGGTTCAGCTTATTAAATGATATTTCCATTTGCGAACCTGGATTAACTGAAATTACCTGATCTGCGTTATGACTAATGCAGCATTCATTGTTCCAGTAGTTTTCTTCTGCAATCTGCCGCACAAGTTTAACAAGTTTGTTGAACTTGTGAGACAGATTGCAACGGATGAAGGCTAAAGGTAAGTTAAGCCGAAATATTTTGTCAAAAGTAAACTACTGGTTCAGCTTATTAATTACAATAGCTTCAAAAGCCAGAAGCATTTTTTCCGATTAAGCCTTTTACAGAACTGAAAAATTGTTACTACTAACAACATGACCTGTGAGTAGTACATATTTACAAATTAATTATTTTGTGCAGGAGCTGCACCCCTCCTTAGTAGTTTTTGTGGGAGATGCTGATTTATTCCAGTTTCAAGCCGCTTTTTGATCTGCCGACGTACTAAGCGTTGCAGGTACATTGGAGTTTGTATACAGACAAAGGTGTTGACGTCAAAGTGAGGCTATCTTTTTTATTTGTGCAGATCAGTTTTGTTGTGTTGAACACCACTCTCACCTGTATTGATGGAGCTGTGCTTTAGTCGCTCGAACTACTTTTCTTTTAAAGATCTCAGCTGGAAGATCACCTACAAATGGAACACTAAGCTTTAATCTTAGGGGTGTTTTGTTTTCCTCCCAATTGGTCTCGATTTTGTTGCGTTGCCTCAAGTTGTATTCGATGAACCAGTTCGGATAGCCATTATTTATATATATTGATATGCATATCAAATGTTTTAGTTCTATTACATTATGGAATATTACATATTTCCTATCTACAAGTAGATTTGCTACATATTTCTGTAATTTGCAGATGTGCTGGAGCTGACATCTTTAGTTTTATAAATATTGCTTTACAAAGTATTTATCCAGTCCAGGTTGTCAGTTGTTTAATTCTCTACATAAAATTGAGCTGTCGTTTCTTTAAACAATTGTTGATTGCACGGGTGGTAGTAACAATTCTTTAAATCCATTTTTTTGTTATCTTGAAGTAAACTCCGATCTCATTGCATTTATATAATTAAACGAACATTGGTTGCGCGGATGGTGATAACAATTATTATAATCAAGGTTGCAGTCTTGATATAAACACCTAACCCATTAATTACTTAAATATGTCAGTATAAACTAAGAATTGTATAGTGTAGACAAGGAAATTCATTCAGTAGACCGGTTTCGTCCTTATCGGGAACTCATCATATACTGGCCAGAATTTGCCGCAGACCAGTTGTCGAACAACACAGCAAATCTACCACCAGTCGTTACGGAGATGAACTGGATAAGCACAGTTTTCATTGTTGTTATGTGTATCTTTTTGTAATACATTTCGCATTTCAATTTTATCTTATGGAGAGCCCACAAATCGATGAGATCACGCAATCGCTGTTCGTTGGCTAATACTCTATCCCTCACTTGATCTATTGAGATCATTCTTGTAATGCAGCATTTAGAACGTGAAGAGTAAATAATTAGTATAAAGTTTGAAAAAAGAACTGAAAATCTATTTTCATTCAGATGGCGTGCATGTCTATTAATTTTATTTAACTGAAATTCTTTTAGTTATATTTATAAACACACATGTACATTTGTGACGTGCACCTTTTTAATGATAAGACACCAACTGTTAGTATACAAGCCTATCCTGCGTACAACCTAAATGGTTTGAATGAAATGTCATTCGTGAATGGCTCGTTCGGATTTATAATTTTATCACTTACAATGGCATGTGGTTATTATGAGTGTTTCTGATTTGTTGATTCCCTCCCCCTCTCGAAAATGTGAGGGCGACCTCAGTTACGTCATTTTACATGTCGGTTATAAGAAAATAGTCAACCTTGATTTTAGTCAGTTTTATCACCGCTCGTGTAATCAATGATCTTTAATTTATATGAATGTCTAATTCAATACCACTTCCACAGGTAGTGTGGTTTCTGTTCAATAATGAAAGATTTGAAATGGCTGCTTGGAATTTTTTTTCTAAAGGAATGCCAAATTGGCTCCAATTGAAGAGAAGGCCAATATAATTAGACGTTTTTATGTAACTGAAAATTGTGTGACGTGTGTGGCAGAGCGGCGCAGTGGCAAACGTCACAGATTCCGATGCAGATGTACACTGGTTCGAGCCCTGTCCACGGGAAAATTCTGAACGGCACTTAAAGGGTTCCCAATTACAACGAAACCGATCTACTGAATGAAGTGACTCTCCTATAGTATGCGATGCTTAGTTTGCACTGACAAATGTATATATAATAGAATTGGTGTATAAATCAATCTTGCAACTTTGATTTAAATAAATACGCCATGTCTTTGCTACGTACGATTTAGCTACAGATCATCAACTTTCAATTGAGTTTTTTTTAAATTAAGCTTAACACAGCAAACAGGAGTGAGAACTCATGCTTCGTATTTTAGCGTAAATTATCTGGAAATGCAGCTGCAACTGACATGGATTTCATTTTTTTTGAAGCAAGAATTTATCATTAAATTGTAGTGGCCTTTTTTCAATGACAGAAGACCAAATACCGTTTATTTAAAAATTCCAAAACAGATAGAAAATCTGAGGCACGTGAGCTGACCAATAATTTATATTTAATATGCCTATATATGCTTCATTTTATAATTATCTTCAGATTTATTAAATAGGTTGTGTTGTATTCATTCTATTTAATCCATTTAAAAATTAGCTGCCTTGATATTCAAAAATTTTTAAATCCTATTTTCATGCATGTTTTAGGTTGCTGCCTTTTGGAATACAGAAGAAAAATAAATAATTTGCTATTGTGTATTATGTATTGCTTACCTAATAAATAATTAAGTCCAATAGGTCCACAGAGATAAACCAAAGTCAGCATGAATGAAATTAATAATCTCATGTTCACATTCCTGGTAACTCATTAGTAGGTGTCGGTAATACGCCCCATACCCATTATATATTTTGTCAAGAAATTTGGCACAAGTGGACGGTAAAATCTCCTATACGAACGTGTATTAAAGCAGTAATTTGGTTAACTTCATATCAAGTCTTCGACAATGTGACTTGAAAGCCAACTTGCTATATAGTATATCTACTAAACCTGTTATTTAAAAATTACAAATCCTGTACCGATCACAAACAAAAGACATTTATGAATAGGCTAAATTTAACCAAAATTAATAATTATTACTTATAAACATCTGCTAATCCAGCAGATTTTTACACTCTAGCCTTGATGGACATCTGTTAGCTGATTTCGTGTTAATCATGACCTCATTCAAGTAAATATATACCAATTAAATATTATCTGATCTGTGTTGTGACTAGCAGAGGCTGAGTTCAAATTGTTTTGCTCGTTGGGTATATTGCGGTGCCACTGGCGGCATCTTTATCTGTCCACAGATTATTACAAGTTGTATGAAACAAACCAGTGATGCAAGTATCATGTTTCCTGTAGATATATTTATACTTTTAAATGAAATTTATCTTAAAAAGATGCGTGTTACGCGCGCGCGCGTGTGTGTGTGTGGGTGTATGGCCATAGCTGCAATGTTCGTCTTACTAACCAAAACTAGAATTTTATACTCGTCGTGTGGAATGATATTTTTGAGGTCCTCACATTATAGGGTGAGGAGCCAAATAAATCAGATTCACCCTTCCTTACCTCAAACCACGTTAAGTTATAATATTTAGGAAACAGACAAACCATGCATGTGTGAAATTTTATCCCACCAACTCAAGTTGTACTTAGGACTGCATTTTTAAATATCAGTTGTTTTCACATCATTAGATAGGCTGACGTCACATATGGGCATGTAAGCGTGTGCATATAACTAATTTATATTCTCTTAGATATAAAAATGCACATCCATATCTATCTAAGTGAAACTGCAGTCAGTAGATTTTAAGTTACCGTTTGCATGCATTAGACTGATTATTCTTATCCCAACAATTTTAATTATACAATACCAGAATGACCTCAATAGATAAGGTGTGCGCAAGATACATAGAATCATATTCGGGAAATTTATAAAATTTAATAAAATATGAAGCCTAATTATGATGAAATGGAATATGTCTAATTATATGCCACATATTCTCCACGTAAAGGACAGGCTATATAAGAAACACTATTAGGTAAATATCTGGAAATTGGTAATTATAGCAAGGAATTCCAAAGCAAACGTGCCCAAGTTCAAACCCTGTCCCGGCAAATTCTGGACAGTACGTCGATGCGTTTCCAAGAAGAACGAAACCGTTCTACTGGATGAATTGCCCGTTATACATAATAAAATGCATTGTACCCTTCCTATGTGCAAAAACAAAAAGAAATTTTATCAGATATAAGACAATTTTCTTTCGCATGATGTTTTCAAATCTCTACTAATGAACATATCTTTATATATAAATTGGAAAGCAAAACAAGATAGAAATATGTGAACATAGAGAGGGTGTGAAAAATAGAAACCAATCAAATTGCGTGCGTCACATCCAGGTCAAGCTCAATGCTTGTACGTGCTTCTTCTGCTTACATAAATCCGGCTGCAATTTGTTTATCCATAAGGCTTCGTATGTGGCTAGCTCCCTTTTGTTTTTGCATTTAGTAATTAATTTGAATGCTGCGTCTGGAGAACAAACGTGCGATGTTTCGATGATGTGTTGCGCAATAACAGACGTGTATTCACCATTTGATTTAAAACAGGCGTTCAAGTTGCAATGTTCTCTCATTCGAGTAATTAACCGTCTGGTCGATCGGCCTACGTAAGTTGATCGACAACTTGGGCATGTATTATTGGGGTAAATAATATTTGATATCGACATTAACGGCTGTTTCTCTTTGATTGCTGGTAAAGGCAAGTGTGTTACCCTAAATAACACTCGTAGTTTGGCTGCATTAAATGTGCGTGTCAATGCTGCTTCAACTTTCTTTTGTGCCATTCGGGAAACTGCATCACCCTTAAATGGGATGTTTAGGTAGACGGTTTTCTTTTCTGGCCCATAGTACGTCTGTTTCTGGTTAACTCCCCTTTTAATAATTGATTCAATTAATTGTCTGGGATAGCCATTAGACATTAAATCGTTAATTGCTTTATTATATTCATTTTCTTTAGAATCTTGACTAACCAACCTGTCAATTCTTGAAAAGCAACCACGAACTGTTGATAATTTATATTGAAATGGCACAAAACTGCTGTAATGCAAATACTGTGCAGACCATGTTGGTTTATGGTAAATTGTTCTGTTTAATTTACCATTAGTTTCTTTCTTTAATAGTACATCTAGGAAAGGCAGACAGTCATCTTTCTCGTGCTCTGACGTGAAACCGATATTCTTATGTGCTTTGTTGAAACTTTGAAGCAATGTTCGTGATTGCGACCTGTTTTTAAGTACAAGAAATATATCATCCACGTACCGTATATATTGAGCACATTTACTTATGTCACTCTTTAATGATGTATTTTCTAGGTGCCCTAGAAAAATCTCAGCCAACACTGGAGATAAGGGGCTTCCCATTGCGACACCATCAGTCTGTTTGTAGATGTTTCCATTAAAACGAAATCGTACGTCTTTCGTGCATAATAAGATAAGCTTGCGTAATATATCGTGTTCTACCGCTTTGACTATAATGTCAATGGTTTCATCAATTGGAACATTTGTAAACAAAGACGTAACATCAAAAGATACCATAATCTTGTTTTTAACATTTATATCTTGAATTTTGTTTACAAACTCAAACGAATCGGCAACCGAATGATTACCTAGTAGTTTACGTAATGGTTGCCTTTACCAGCAATCAAAGAGAAACAGCCGTTAATGTCGATATCAAATATTATTTACCAATATAAATGCGCAAGTTGTCGATCAACTTACGTAGGCCGATCGACTAGACCGTTAATAACTCGAATGAGAGAACATTGCAACTTAAACGCCTGTTTTAAATCAAATGGTGAATACGCGTCTGTTATTGCGCAACACATTATCGAAACATCGCAGGTATGTTCTCCAGACGTAGCATTCAAAGTAAATACTAAACAGTGAAAACAAAAGGGAGCTAGCCACATACGAAGCCTTATGGATAAACAAATTGCAGCCGGATTTATGTAAGCAGAAGAAGCACGTACAAGCATTGAGCTTGAACTGGATGTGACGCAATGCAATTTGATTGGTTTCGATTAAGACTTTCTATGTTCACATATTTCTATCTTGTTTTGCTTTCCAATTTATATATAAAGATATGTTCATTAGTAGATATTTGAGAACACCATGCGAAAGAAAATTTTATTATATCTGATAAGATATATTTTTGTTTTTGCACACAGAAATGGTACAATGAATTTTATTAAAGCTCGCATTTCAAAATAATAAAATGCTTTTATTATTCTGACAAATGCATGTACACATTAGAACAGGATAATATATATCAAGATCGCAAATTTTTAAAAAAACGTAATAAGTGATGGTTAGAAAAGAAAACTATGAAAATTCTTTAACAAAAGGATAAGAAATATAATGAAAGAGAATAAAAATCCTTAATTAAACGTTAAGCTCACTAAGAAACCTAAACAATTAACGAACAATTAAAGGATCAAGTTTAGAATGATTTTACTCCAATAATTAATTAACCTGTAGTGAGATAATATTCCTTTTAATAAGTCAATTTTAATCCGATATTCTTAATTGTTAACTCGTGCTAGCTTCAGTTTCTAATTCAAGCAAGCGTCTTTTCCTACCGTTAGTTAATGATGTATTCCAAATCAAGTCTAGAGATTTCACCACTTCTGCTACATTCATGATATCATTAAGTGATTTAATTTCAATATATCTATTAACGATCTCGTCGTTCTCTTATGATTACATATCGCTATGTTTACATTCATTCAAGCTACATGTGGGTACAGTCTCCACTTCATGATGGACAAGATCATATTTGGCGACATGTCCATACTTACTTGCAGATCAACATTGTACTTGACTGAAAAGTACGGCTATTCAATTTCTTTGTAGTCACGAACATTAACTTTTAGTTGCTTTCGCCACACATGTATATACAGGTAAGACAATTAAACAGTCAATGATTGCGCGGGTGCTGGTAACAATTCACTACAAAATATGCCATCCAAGAACGATATAATTTAGGCTTCATTGGTGTACTATTCAGAGTATTACTTTCAAAATATTGCATAAATATAATTATTATTGGCACCAACAAATTTTAGCCTGTTGGGTTACCTCAAATTTGTTTATGAAATTATTCCATGAATGTAAAAAAGTAGAGGACTAATAGATATCGATCTTGGCCAAAGTGTATCAATCTGCTGGTGTAACAAAGGTTCATATGCATTAATTAACAATTTTGGTGAAATCTATCCTATCCAGAAATCAATTGTTCTGGTAACCGTTACAGGATCGGTATTTTGGTGTGAGTACCTTTTACAGGCTCCGTATATATTATATATAGTGTTTTGGCTTTAAACTCGCATTGTCGAATACTTTGTATGAATACACATTCGTATAGGAGATTGAAACGTCCGCTTTTCTCACATTTGGTGACTAAATATATAGTGGGTGTAGGGCGTTGATGGGTCACCAGTAAGAAAGAAACGCATGTGTACGTGAGATTATATCTTATGTTTACGTTGTCTCTGGCATATGTATTAGTTTTCCGCAACATAAAATATTTAACTAGTATAAATCATCTATAACAAAATACTAATATTATATGATAACAGTAAAACCTATGCTTATTTTATAAAACACCAGGTTGCTTTTCTTGTGAACAAGTTCAAACATTTGATAGAAAATAAGCACGAGATCTATCTTAGGTGTTACTAGGAGTCAGGCATCTTGGGCGCCAGAAATCAGTGTGTTAGTTTTTGAAATCAATATAATTGCAAATTTGTTACAACTATATTATGTTTGCTGTTCAATTACACCCTATTTTTCACGAAACTCCAACGAATTGCTAACTCTGCAGAGCATTCTTCAGATTCGAGGTGGCGTGGGACAGTTCGTTGCACAGCAGTCACCTTCTCAATCGAGTTACTCCAAGTGGTCAGTATGTCTACATGACAATGTCTTGCTACCTTGACATAGATGGCTGTTCCAGACCAGTGTGCATCACTAAAGATCTCTCTATGGTCATCTTTCCACGGGAAATAAAACTCAACCTGCCTAAGTGAGTGCATTGATATTGGTTTCTAGAAATCTCATTTTTTGCATCAATTTACTTCTCTTTTGGCGAGCATAACGGCAAGGTTGCTTGTTAGTGTATGGAAACCGAAATAAGTTTATTGGATACAGTATTAAGTTTTCTCGTTACTTTGTCCATGAGAATAGAAACAGGGCTTTTAATTTGATAGCTCGGTTAATTTTATCGTCATTATAAAATTCAAATACCCTTCTCTGATACATTTTCAACATCACATCAGCAAAATTGCATAAGAAAGTTTCTTTTTCACATGTTTTTCGTTTCAATCAATTATTATGAAATCTGGGTTGAATTTCGCTTTGCCAAGAACACACTTTTGAGATCATATCGAATATTTCTTAATTTTTGTAATAACATTTTCCTATGACTCTTGTTAAATAAACAAATAAAATGTTCGGTAGATGGGCTCCGTCATCTGGGATGATAAAATTTTCTTCTTTAGTAGATTAACGCAGAGTTGCTAGTGAGCTCCATTGAGAGTATTGCGACATCTTGAATAATAAGTCAATTGTTTCTTCGCAAGAAAGTGATACATGTTGCAAAAAGTTTTGATTTTCCGACAATGAATCATGTCAATAAAAGTGACAGTGGTTTTTAGCATCCATTTTAAGACAAATTTTAGAAACTATGTTGAATCTGTACTTTTGAAAAACGATTGTATTTTAATTGAGTTACCCATCTTCTTTTGTCCGTTCTCTGTGATTATCTGCGAAAAAGTAGAGAATTTATTTATCTTTAGTTCCTTAATTTGTTGACGGCATTTTGTTCTGATGGCATGTTGGCCTAGATTAACCGATTTAGATTCCTGTTGGTCTCTAAAAAAGTGATTCTCAGTCAGAGCATTTGATTTCAGTTTTCAGTTATGGGCATATCATTCTAATGCGGATAGCTCGATTACATTCGCTGTTCATTAGTGCACAACTATTGAAATATTAGCAACAAAACTTATTAGGTTTTAATTCATGAATTATACGATTTCGCCCTATGTCTTATTTGCAAATTTGCTGTTTTCAAGAAAGGAAAGATTTTGTTTGGTATCTATTTCATCGCAAATTTTTGACTATGGAATGCTGAAAATAATAAAACCTATTTCTTTCACATCGCTTTTACGCGAGAGTTAGTTTAATGGATAAGCTTAACTATGTTTATTGGTGGGATATTTTTACACTGGCTAATAGCTGTGCCATTAGACTCACTGAAGCAATTTCTCAGGGAGAAAGGTAACGTATTTTGCTGGCTTAATTCTAAATCTTTCTCAATTACCTACACTGATCGTTAAAGTTGATAAATGCATTTTTAGAAATTAAATATTTATTGTTTAGAGAATTTTTGATAAATCTTAATTCCATGAAAATGAGTCATTTATTTATTGCGCGGGTAGTGGTAACAATTCTTTAAATCAAGTTTGCGAGCTTAAAGTAACACTAATCCCATCAGGTTTAACCAGTTTCAACAACATAACAAAATTAATAGTTGTTTTCAGTAATCGTAACTGACGCATTTTTTGACCTTCCATGATCATCATCAGAGTACGACGTCAGTCCGATATGAGGGATCAAACCGCAATGAATATGGAAATCAAATTTAGATAGGCGTCTCTCAACTTTATAGTCTGCATACATTGAATTTGACTGGAAATGTTACGGTCATTTCTATGCAGTCACGAACATTAACTGTTTGTAGGTGCGTTACATATACACATATATAAGCAATTCAATAAAACAATAATTGATTGCGTGGGTGGTGGTAACAATTCTTTAAATCAAGTTTGCTAGCTTGAAGTAAACACCAATCCCATTGTTTTTAACCAGTCGTCGAACAACATAACAAAACTACCGCCAGCCACAACGCACTGACGCGCGCAATCAATTATTGTTTTATTGTATTGCTTATATGTTTATATGTAGCGAAAGCTGCAAACAGTTAATGTTCGTGACTGCATAGAAATTGTGCAGCCGACATTTCCAGTCAAGTTCAATGTATGCGAGACTGCTAGAGGTGAGAGCCGCCTATCTAAATTTGATTTCCATATATATTCAATGCGGTTTGATCCTCGATAGTCAGTTTGCCGTCGTACTCTGATGATGATCATGGAAGGTCGAAACGCGTCAGTGCGTTGCGGCTGGCGGTAGTTTGTTATGTTGTTCGACGACTGGTTAAAAACAATGGGATTGGTGTTTACTTCAAGCTCGCAAACTTGATTTAAAGAATTGTTACCACCACCCGCGCAATCAATTATTGTTTTATTGTATTGCTTATATGTTTATATGTGGCGAAAGCTGCAAACAGTTAATGTTCGTGACTGCATAGAAATTGTGCAGCCGACATTTCCAGTCAAGTTCAATGTATGCAAGACTGCTAGAGGTGAGAGCCGCATATCTAAATTTGATTTCCATATATATTCAATGCGGTTTGATCCTCGATAGTCAGTTTGCCGTCGTACTCTGATGATGATCATGGAAGGTCGAAACGCGTCAGTGCGTTGCGGCTGGCGGTAGTTTTGTTATGTTGTTCGACGACTGGTTAAAAACAATGGGATTGGTGTTTACTTCAAGCTCGAAAACTTGATTTAAAGAATTGTTACCACCACCCGCGCAATCAAGTATTGTTTTATTGTATTGCTTATATGTTTATATGTAGCGAAAGCTGCAAACAGTTAATGTTCGTGACTGCATAGAAATTGTGCAGCCGACATTTCCAGTCAAGTTCAATGTATGCGAGACTGCTAGAGGTGAGAGCCGCATATCTAAATTTGATTTCCATATATATTCAATGCGGTTTGATCCTCGATAGTCAGTTTGCCGTCGTACTCTGATGATGATCATGGAAGGTCGAAACGCGTCAGTGCGTTGCAGCTGGCGGTAGTTTTGTTATGTTGTTCGACGACTGGTTAAATACAATGGGATTGGTGTTTACTTCAAGCTCGCAAACTTGATTTAAAGAATTGTTACCACCACCCGCGCAATCAAGTATTGTTTTATTGTATTGCTTATATGTTTATATGTAGCGAAAGCTGCAAACAGTTAATGTTCGTGACTGCATAGAAATTGTGCAGCCGACATTTCCAGTCAAGTTCAATGTATGCAAGACTGCTAGAGGTGAGAGCCGCATATCTAAATTTGATTTCCATATATATTCAATGCGGTTTGATCCTCGATAGTCAGTTTGCCGTCGTACTCTGATGATGATCATGGAAGGTCGAAACGCGTCAGTGCGTTGCGGCTGGCGGTAGTTTTGTTATGTTGTTCGACGACTGGTTAAAAACAATAGGGTTGGTGTTTACTTCAAGCTCGCAAACTTGATTTAAAGAGTCATTTATCTTTTCAGGCAACTTATTTTACGGTTTCTGCTCTTGTATTTTTATAATCCACGAATTCGAGCTTGTTTTATTTAGCCTTTTAGGACTAAAATCAGTTGCCTAACAAAGATTATGGCTATCAATTGGCCTATTTGCTCCATTGATGGTACCTCTTATCTTCCATGCCTTTGATATTTATGATCTGCGGTACAGTTTAAATTTTACCTACTTTAAACTTGCTCTCTCCATAATCGATTGCATCCGGGATACGATAAAGTGAAATGGGAAATAATTAATTCTGAAAATTAATTGAATAACAAATATCGTTCATTATTCTATGCATTTTGAAAAGTAATTTTAAAATGTTCGGCAACCTAGACTAGTGTATTCGTTAATCCTCACGAATGCTTATATATTTAGTTTATATGTTTACATAGATGTGAGTGTATATATATATATATATATATATATATATATTATAAAGGTGTGTGGTTGGATGTTCCTGAATTTTATGGGCTTAAATTTGCGCAATTTCGGCATTCATATAATTATACTATCATTGGTTGCTCGAGCCGAGTGCGTAAAAAGAAATCAATTTGTCGATGTCTTTGCTATTATCGTGCAAAGAGTGTAAGCAAACATGTTACAGAAAGGTATATAGTTATAGGGGGAGTTATGACGGATTAGGTTTGCGCGTATAGCCGATTAGTTATTCAAGGCCGGATATTTAGGTACGCCTTAACATTAATAAGTCAAAAACAAAAATAAATTAGTCTGCCTCAAATGAGGATATCACATTCTCCATAAGTTGTAATTTATGAGAATATTTTATTGAACACCTGAAAATGGGTCGGGCAAGGACGACTTGAATCATAATTAGTCATTCGGCAAAAATGAAAACTCCAAAATTTTCAACGGAGAGTACGCTTCTTGAAGCCTTCAGGGTAATGGAAACAGCCAGAACCCGCTAATCAAAGATACACACACACACACACACCGTGCACTTGGAATTGTAAAGGAATTAATGGCGTTAAGGAAACCGTATTTATTAGCTTTCTTAGACACGAAAGCTAATTTTAAAGCCTTAATTATTCTAGCTCTTTCCTAAGCTGGGCTGAATTTTACTTTATTCTATTCTAGGCATTGGAAAGAAATACTATCAATAACTGAAATGGCTTCAAAGAGTTTTTTTCAATTATTATAATCATGTTTGCGATCTTGATGTAAAAAACTGACCCAATAATTACTTACATATGCCAGTATTAACTAAGAATTGGATAGTGTTGAAAAGGAAATTCATCCAGTAGAGCGGTTTTGCCACAGAGGAGGCTTGAACCTGGGCACATCTCCTTCGGAATCTGGTGCACTAACCATTGAGCCACCCCACCGCTGTTTCTTCTCATAATATTGCAAAATTAGTAATACTGTCAACCATGAGTTTGTGCAATAAATGTTCGGAAATAATTGAATTTTGAGAAGGTTACAACCCAGTTGATCAAATTCCGTTGGCCCTTTTGATTAACACTACATTTGAACTGAATTTTGCATTTATATTTGAGGCGCCGTAAGTATATCGAAATTTGAAGAAATAGACAGGCCATCATTTTTATCCATTCTCTGCAATTTTGCTTTGTTTATCGCAACTCATTGTTGTACCGATGGAAATTATGAATTTAGTAGCTTGGATATTTTCCCTTCCTTATTTTGAGCTACAAATTCGCCTACAAAGTGTATATTAAGCGTAAATCTTGAAAGTCATTTGTTTTTATCTCAAATGGTCCCACTTTATTACTTAACTTAACATCATATTCCGTAAACCGATCTGAAACGTTCTCGAAGCAGGTTTAGCTCTAATTAGATATTCTTTATAAAACAAATACCAACTTTTATGTGCCTCAATTCATACCACTTGATTTCTTCTGTATTAACTTTGTAAATGTTGTTTCTTAATGGTTTCACATTTCTCCATCTATTTATATATAAAGTTTTAGCGAATATAAATTAACATTTTTCAGTTTAAAATTAACATAGCATAAGATAGCATACGCCAATTCTCTGCCGGACCGATTAAGTCATTATTAATCAAACATTACTATGAGTTACACGTGCTTCTGTTGGAGTTTTAATCCGGGAAAATTTGATTCATTTCTTAAGCTGGAAGATGCGTTACATTTTCAATTTTATGCTGTTCAGTTACTATCAAGAAAGAAGACATTGAAGTATACATTCAAATCCTGTTATAATATCTTGGAATATATTCAGCAACCATAAGGGCATTTCGTTCGTCTTATAATAACTCAATAAGACTGACCAATAGGAACCAACGACGTATCACCTGTTGTTAAATATGAAAAATAACAGTTTCTATAATACTATATATTGCATTCAATGTGTGACTTCCGTGAAATAGACAAGGAACGTGATAGTGTGTATCAAAATGAAACTATTATGTTTATCAAAACTTGCTCAATAGGTGGTTTATTTTCGCGTATCTTCTATTAATAAAATATTATTTATTCAAACACAAATTAAATTAATATTGTTATATGAAATAATACAATATAATAATAATGATATAATATAATAAAATATAATAATAATAATAATAATATAATATAATATAATATAATATAATATAATATAATATAATATAATATAATATAATATAATATAATATAATATAATATAATATAATATAATATAATATAATATAATATAATATAATATAATATAATATAATATAATATAATATAATATAATATAATATAATATAATATAATATAATATAATATAATATAATATAATATAATATAATATAATATAATATAATATAATATAATATAATATAATATAATATAATATATATAATACAATATAAAATAATATAATATAATATAATGCTAGTACAATATAATATAATATAATATAATATATTTAATATAAATATAATATAATATAATATAAAATAATATAATATAATATAACAATATAATGTAATATAATATAATATAATATAATATAAAATAATATAATAATATAATATAATGTAATGTATATTATAATATAAAATAATATAATATAATATAATATAGCCTTAATATAATATAGTATAATATAATATAATAATACAATATAATATAATATTATGTAAAATAATATAATAAATATAATATAATATAATATAATATAATATAATATAATATAATATAATATAATATAATATAATATAATATAATATAATATAATATAATATAATATAATATAATATAATATAATATAATATAATATAATATAATATAATATAATATAATATAATATAATATAATATAATATAATATAATATAATATAATATAATATAATATAATATAATATAATATAATATAATATAATATAATATAATATAATATAATATAATATAATATAATATAATATAATATAATATAATATAATATAATATAATATAATATAATATAATATAATATAATATAATATAATATAATATAATATAACATAATATAAATTAATATAATATAATATAACATAAAGTAATATAATATAATATAATATAATATAATATAATATAATATAATATAATATAATATAATATAATATAATATAATATAATATAATATAATATAATATAATATAATATAATATAATATAATATAATTAAATATATTATAATATAATATAATATAATATAATATAATATAATATAATATAATATAATATAATATAATATAATATAATATAATATAATATAATATAATATAATATAATATAATATAATATAATATAATATAATATAATATAATATAATATAATATAATATAATATAATATAATATAATATAATATAATATAATATAATATAATATAATATAATATAATATAATATAATATAATATAATATAATATAATATAATATAATATAATATAATATAATATAATATAATATAATATAATATAATATAATATAATATAATATAATATAATATAATATAATATAATATAATATAATATAATATAATATAATATAATATAATATAATATAATATAATATAATATAATATAATATAATATAATATAATATAATATAATATAATATAATATAATATAATATAATATAATATAATATAATATAATATAATATAATATAATATAATATAATATAATATAATATAATATAATATAATATAATATAATATAATATAATATAATATAATATAATATAATATAATATAATATAATATAATATAATATAATATAATATAATATAATATAATATAATATAATATAATATAATATAATATAATATAATATAATATAATATAATATAATATAATATAATATAATATAATATAATATAATATAATATAATATAATATAATATAATAAAATAATATAATATAATATAATATAATATAATATAATATAATATAATATAATATAATATAATATAATATAATATAATATAATATAATATAATATAATATAATATAATATAATATAATATAATATAATATAATATAATATAATATAATATAATATAATATAATATAATATAATATAATATAATATAATATAATATAATATAATATAATATAATATAATATAATATAATATAATATAATATAATATAATATAATATAATATAATATAATATAATATAATATAATATAATATAATATAATATAATATAATATAATACAATATAATATAATATAATATAATATAATATAATATAATTTAATATAATATAATATAATATAATATAATAGAATATAATATAATATAATATAATATAATATGAAATAATATAATATAATATAATATAATATATAATAATATAATATAATATAATACAGTATAATATAATACAATTTAATATAATATAATATAATATAATATATTATAATATAATATAATATAATATATTATAATATAATATAATATAATATAATATATTATAATATAATATAATATAATATAATATAATATAATATAATATAATATAATATAATATAATATAATATAATATAATATATTATAATATAATATAATATAATATAATATAATATAATATAATATAATATAATATAATATAATATAATATAATATAATATAATATAATATAATATAATATAATATAATATAATATAATATAATATAATATAATATAATATAATATAATATAATATAATATAATATAATATAATATAATATAATATAATATAATATAATATAATATAATATAATATAATATAATATAATATAATATAATATAATATAATATAATATAATATAATATAATATAATATAATATAATATAATATAATATAATATAATATAATATAATATAATATAATATAATATAATATAATATAATATAATATAATATAATATAATATAATATAATATAATATAATATAATATAATATAATATAATATAATATAATATAATATAATATAATATAATATAATAATATAATATAATATAATATAATATAATATAATATAATATAATATAATATAATATAATATAATATAATATAATATAATATAATATAATATAATATAATATAATATAATATAATATAATATAATATAATATAATATAATATAATATAATATAATATAATATAATATAATATAATATAATATAATATAATATAATATAATATAATATAATATAATATAATATATTAGAATAAAATATAATTTAATCAGATATAAAATAATATATATAATATAATATAATATAATATATTCTAAAAAATAATATTATATAAAATAATGTAAATGTAATATAATATAATGTCATGTAATATAATATATTATATAAGATATAATATAATATATTAATATATACTTATTATAATATATTATATTAAATTAGCCGTAGTTATAGTATGTTGTGGTATAATATTATATAATGGTGTATGCTATGTTACATAAAAAAATTAATATTATTTAATTCAATTTGAAATAATATTATATAGTGAAAAATTTAGAATAAATCCATTATTTTAAACAATATTTGTCTTTATGGTTGGAATATATTTTTATTATTAATATCAATGCAAGATTTTAAAATTTGTGACAAGCCTGTTTGAAAAACATATGGTATTTAAATATACGTTATAAATTTAAATTCTAGAGGAAAGAAGAGCACTCTTAGGTGACGTCCAGAGTAGGAAAATTTGTCTTGCATTTTCGCTAATTTATGAAAAAAAATTTTAATTACATTCTCAAATTTGTATATTCTCAAAGTTTCAAAATGACATTAATTGTATACCTTTTTACTTCTATTCCATTTCATTGCCTCTGTTTTGTCTGTGTTTTCTGCGCCATTTTTATTCTTATATTATAAAATTTCCTGCCTCCATTCATATATAAACGGGTTATTTTCGATAAATTAAAGTGTTTTTGGAAAAAAACATTTGCTTCATTGATATTTTATTATCCTCATTTTTAAATTTGTTGTGAAATCGATTTTCGGATTAAATGTTGATAAAATATTGTCACAATAACTAGTTTGCCGTGATTATGTTGAAAATCAAGAGGTTTATTCAAAATATTCCAAATATCATTTTTCGTGTCAATTTAAAGAATAGTTTCAGTCTTGCTATTTATCTTCCGGACTGTCTAATTTTCTTCTGTTTATCCTTTCAACCATACATCTATCAAACCATATATGAAGCCATCATTAATCATTGCATCGATGTCAATAATCACTACTCTTGATTTGTCTATATATATATATATATATATATATATATATATATATATATATATATATATATATATATATAATTTATATATAAATGGCTTTCCAACAATTTTAATTTATTTAAGTACGCCTTTTAAGACATCCAACTAAATTTATTCATTCTTTTCTGGTTAGCAATTCATCTTATTTATTTTTAGCTTTGTTAACATTTGATTAATATATTCAAGAAAAATATTTTTAACAACTAATAATATTTTCTCCATAAATCTCTCTTCGTTTTGTCCTTAATTTTTTATATTTTCATTAAACCTTTGTTTTGTTATTATTTGTATTACATTAAAGTTTACATGGCTCATTTGATTCTATCTTAAGCATTTAAATCTTCATTCTGGCATGCATAAATTCTATGTGCCTCGCTTTTCGACATTCTTCTTGTTTTCAATGATAATGTCTTTGTCATGTACTCCTTTCGTTCATTATTGGTCACATTTTTTACGTTGAAACTAAATTCTGACTTTTACATCATATCATGTTACTGCCTTACTTGTAAATGGTTTTTTCCTAAAAGTTACTTCTTTGTCTCAATAATTTCATTGCAATATTTAAAAGAAATCCCCATCCAAAACAATGCCATTGATCTTTCTCATATGATTATTGTTGCCCTGGACGGTTTACTTGTCAGAAATATTACTATTCATTTTACTTTCGACGTATTCATTTATAGTAAATATGGCTGATGGTATTTTTGCTTTTTTATTCGACTGATTAACTACAATGGGGTTGGTGTTTATTTCAAGCTCGCTAACTTGATTTAAATAATTTTCATCACCACACGCGCAATCAATGAACATTTAATTGTATTCATTGTAAATTTAGTTTCATTATTGGAATATTTTTCTATCATAATCAACGTCGTCATCATCATCAGGAAAAATAGCATATTCATCAAATTTACCATTTTTATTATCATCGGTACGCATAATTCCATTAGTATTTGTATCAAATTTGACGTGAAAATGTTGTGTTGTGAAATAGTTTTTGTGCATTTTTTCGACGTCTTTGCTTAAATTCAATTTAAGCACATCCCGTTTAATGCATTCAAATTATTTTACAAATATTTTTGATTAATCGCATTAACTTTATGTTTGGTTAACAATAAAATATTGTATTATAGGTTGTACAATCGTTACTCTAGAAATAATTCACATTTTATAATTAGGTCGCTAAAAAATCTGTTCGGAGGTCTATCGAGGACGCCGAATGGAACAAAAGTCTCGGCTGTTTACGATCTTCAATTACGACAGTTACCAAACAAAGGTACTTGAATTATTAACTTTACTATAATATATTATATCTATGCAATTTAATAAGAAAATTCTTTTACTCTGAATAAACCTGTTAAAATAAACACAGAATTTATGTACTACAAACTGCATATTTTATGAGCAGACTAATAAGTATATAATAAACACAGTGATTACCAGAATAATACGTCAATTATATAGACAACGATGACACGGTAGATAATAACAAACACAGATAATGCAATGAAAAAAATCATATAATATATAATAATTAATATATATGAATGCTACATTGCATCTGGTGAAGGCGATTTGTTACGAAACAGCACGTTCTGAAACGGCTTCACTTTGTGTACAAATGTTTAAAAAATTTCTGCCAGCAAATAAATAATTATTCAAGGTGCCCTATTAAACTAAACTAGCGATAATAATAAATTCTCAATAAATGTAAATGCACGCTAGCAAGAATGATAAAAGCTCTGATACAGTTACGACAATATTATTATAAATAAGAAATAAACTTTTATAGGACCAGGGTCATATATATTACACGAGACAAAATAAACCATTTCTGGAATTTCTAGTTTTATGTATAGTTGAATTTGTGTTGTGCTTTCCATAAGCTCAATTTATTACCTGAAGAAAAGTATTCATTAATTTTTTGTATTTAATGAATTAGTTTAAATTTTTTCATTGTTCTAACAATTGCAATTTTTCATCCAAAGTTATATAACTGTCGCTATCTCGTGATACTGTCTGATAATGGAATAAATTATTATCTGTGTTTCTTATGGTGGTGCGTTTTCCCGTTTTGCTTAGTCAAGAATTATTTAATCAACAATATGCACGTTTCTTCAAACAGTTGACAAATATATCAAAATGGATGTAAATCTCTTTATTCTCGTTTTACATTCTACAAATCTTAGTTCATACGGACAAATTAGTGTGTATACTATGGGACTGGTGCTTATATCAAGATCGCGACCTTGATTTAGATAATTATCACCGCCCGCGCAACCAATGATTATTTGATTTTTTTATGTGTCAGTCGGGTGCTAATTATGCTAAAATGTTTGCTAACTTTATTTTGCATATTATATGTACTAACGATTTAAATCTTGATTTGCTTATAAAATATTTTAAAACTTTCTATTTAATAAAATATGAATTAGACTTGGCCGTTTTTTGCTTTATCACAAGATATATTCTGCGTACTGTTATTTTTAATATAAATTTTATTGTTTCCGATGTGTAAAGATAAGTCTATGCTGCAATTATGAATAAAATTATACCAAGGTATAGGAGACTACTGAATAAATGAAGGGTATTGTATAAGGATTTTGCTAATCGTTCCTGAAATGCAAATTGGACCGTCGTTATTCGTTTTATATAATAAAAGAAGTGCGCAGTCATATTAAAAAAAGTTTTAAATTACTATCTTCTTTTAGCTTCATTACTAAATTTTGCGAAATATATTGTTTTTCATGAAATCATTGGATAATTCAAACTTTTTGAGGCTGTGAACTCCACTCTCCATTGCTATTTGATGTCACTTCTGAATACTAAAGATTGAATAGAACAGAGTTGAATCAATTTTCCCAATTTCCATACCATTAACCATTACTTAATTCAACAAATTAAGTAATCATATCATATCACTATTTAATTGATGTATAAGTTAAATATGTCCCGGTTAACTCAATGCTAATTAAAATATGCTTAAATTCATTCTATTGTATATGACAGCCATAGTTTAGGACAATTTTGACTTAGAAAAGTATTTAATGTTTTTACTAAAATAAATGTAAGTATTCAGTTTTAGCAAATGAAGGTCTAAACTGTTTATTCTTGTTATGCATATATTACTTTATTGTATTGACGGGGACATGTACAAATATTTGAACTTATAAATAAAAAATGCCGAAAAAATTCGTCTGCAATATTTTAAATTCGGCAGTTTTATTACGACAGCTATGCTATATGATAATGGAATGTCGAAAGAACCTTAACTATTATCAACGAAATATGTAAAACGTGGCTCTCATAGCTTCATCTCCGATAAAATTCACTGATAACGCTTAAAATAATCTAATAAATACACTAATCACAAGGCAAGATTTAAATTTGGCTTTCGGATTAGTGTACGGAATCTTACCGTATTTCAAATGAGAAAGGTGGAAATGAAACGCCCAAACGTAAAACAGCAGTAAAAAATTCAGGAGAAATAAATATTTTTAGTGTTTAGTACTAATAGTGTAGAAGCCATTATGGAACCTCTTATGGCGTGTATTTCGAATCATGGACCAATTTGATAATTATTGCGGAACTACAAGTGCAAATTATAAAACCACGAAAGAAAATCATGGATATGTTAATAAATAGTCATAACTCTACGTCTTTCTTTTCTGCCACATGCACAATGACTATCTATTTTATCTGTGCAATCAAGACCTTATAAATGCACTGTTTTATCGAAATATTGTCATGAATAGAACTTTTGCTGAAATAGCAGTTGTTCACAATGCTTTATTAACCCTCTGCGATAATATAAAATTTATCGCCAAAGCCATAAAATTGGCTTATCACAGTGCCATTTCTATAATTAAACGAACAAGGTTGCGATCTTGATATAAACACTTGACCCATTATGTACATAAATTTGTCGGTATAAACTAAGTATTTTAAAGTGCGGAATGGATGAATTGTCTTTTACACACTATAAAATAATTAGTTTATACTGACAAATGTACGTACATAATGAGTCAGTTGTTAATATCCAGATCGCAGCCTTGATTGAAAGTAAGTGCATTTTATACTTGTTTTCAAATTCATGAACAGAGAACACTTTTATGCATATGTGCATTTTTGACATATACAATAGTATCAATTATAATTATAAACCTAAAATTATTCAATATTATCGTATTAACCAATAAATGAAATAAATAGGTTTCAATTAACTAACACATTAATTAAACATGTTTATTCACTATACAATGTTTCCTCTGCCATGGTAGAGGCGTTTTCTGAAAAAGCAGGTGTTCACAACGTGTTCTATCTCCACTTCGCGAATATATTGTCCATATACAAATTTATAGCGTCTGATTCCATTGCATCGTGTAAAATCTTTTTTCAAAAACCTAGAGCTAGACAATTGTTAACCATCTGTTGATGTTATAGACATTGTGTGTAATCTGATGTGACACTTACTGAGAAAGCATTTGATGGTTAATTTATCTGTATGGATGACCTAGGTAGTTTGAATAAGCATTGGTTGGGCGTGTGGTATGAATATGTCTTTATAATCAAGTTAACCAAATTAAAATGTACGCGAATCCAATTTTAGCAAGCTAATCGCAGAACATAGTAAAACCGCCATTCATCGCACATACTACCCTGTTTCGATCATGTTAATCATCAGAGTACTACGGCGAACTGGATAACGAGGATCAAAATGCAATGCTTGTATAAGGCAATGAAAGTCAGATCTGTGGCTCTCGCTGCTTTTAGTCTCGCATAAATTATATTTCACAATTTTCAGCGAAGTTCAGTGCATGCTAATTTCTAAGGGCCCAAGCCGCAGAATTTATGTTATTTAAATTATATATGCATTAAATATAGATCAACGAGTACCGGTTCACCGTCACGTCCTGATAATTATTAAAGGAGGTCGAAGCAACTCTGAACCTGCGACCGAAGTTAGTTTGGCTATATTGTGCGACGGTATGAATAAAATAGGACTGTATGTCTTCTAAGTTGAACACAAATTCCATTATATATATATATAAAATATTTTTTAAGTTTATTCATAGCTACGTTACCAAATTAAGGTTATTCTTGAGAAGACAACTTTTATGGTTGATCTTTGCTTTTCTTAACGTCGTCCATATTTTCGCGTTTACCTTCAATATTTATTTGTGATAGAAATAAAACTATGTTGAGTTTTGTGTTTTTTCATACTTGAAAAGCGCTTCCGCGAAACAAGATTATGGATACCAGTTCAACATACGTACGTGGCGAAGAAAACATTAAAGGCTGGAGACCTCGAAGCGATTCACTCATACTCGATCACCAATGGGAACTGGAGAAGCTCTATCGATTAGAACAGGTATATGATCACAAACGTACTTCTTTGACTAAAATAATTTTTGCCAATTTACAAATACTTAATTAACAATATTTTGCTGAATTTATTGAAGAAACCGTCAGTGTGCGCGGTCGAATTGCAATTCTTCCTTGCGCAATCGAGTTTTGCTTTATTGTAGAAATTGTATGCATGTGGTGAAAGATGCAAATATATTACGTTTTTAACTGCATAGCAATTGGGCAGCCAGAATTTGAAATTCAGTGCTATGCACGCCGGACCACCAGAGATGGAGGCAGAATTTAGAATTTTTCATAAATTATACATGTATTGTGTTTTGACCCACGTTTGTCAAATTACCTTCCGTCTCTGATCAAAACCTATGGATGGTTTAATTACGTCTAAACATGGGACTGATGACTATCTAACTGTTTTGGTGACTAGGTAAATAAATTAGTACCGGCGGTTATCTGAGGCTTGTAAATCTAATGTAAAAGCTTGTTAGACAGATTTGGGCGGTGAGAGCAACTGCCATCTCGATGCTACGATCTAATTGTGTATGTCACGTCAACCCTACGTGTTATTTGTAGAATAATTTCCTTGTGTAAAATAGCACTGAACGTGGACAATTAAACATTTGAGCAAATATAAAAACTCATAAACCGATTCCACAGTGAAACGCTGATTGACCGTTTTAGGACACTCTCTGATGCAACTTAACATAATTGAAGCCACGAAATGCTTCTATTTAAAGTAATAATTTGTTTTTCTAGTTCCTTTGTGCATATTTCTATAACAAATAATTAAAGTAATAATTATTTAAGCGTTTGGCAATTTAATTTGAAAATGTGTCATCCTGTTTGATTTAACAATAATTGATTGCGCGGGTGGTGGTAACAATTCTTTAAATCAAGTTTTGCAAGCTTGAAGTAAACACCAATCCCATTGTATTTAACCAGTCGTTAAACAAAATAACAAAACCACAGCCAGTCGCAACACACTGACGCGTTTCGACCTTCCATGATCATCATTAGAATAAGACAGAAAACTGGCTATCGAGGATCAAACCGCATTGAACAAATATGGAAATCAAAGTTAGATATGAGGCTCTCACCTCTAACACTCTCGCATACACTGAACTTGACTGGAAATGTATGCGAGACTGCTAGAGGTGAGAGCCTCATATCTAACTTAGATTTCCATATATATGCAATGCTGTTTGATCCTCGCTAGTCAGTTTACCGTCGTACTCTGACGATGATCATGGAAGGTCGAAACGCGTCAGTGTATTGGGGCTGGCGGTAGTTCTTTTATATTGTTCGACGACTGGTTAAATATAATGGGATCCTGGTTGATTGTTTATATAACTGGCAATGCCTATGCCCGCTGTCCTGTTTCGTATTGTAAGCGTCAATCTAACCTATGAAAAATGCCTTAGACACTTGTTGGACACAGATTATCACAATGTAAAACAAAATGACGTATAGTGGAACATTTTGCGTGGTACGCTTAAAAGCTGATCAGATGTGACAAAATTCTAGTAGGCATTGAAAAAATTATTAGTAACCGTAATAAAAACAAGAGACAAAAAATGAATAAATTTTAAATCAAATTTTAATAACTACAGTAATATTTGAAATAATTTAATATAATAGACGATTCAAAATATATTACTTGTCAAAATAAACTATCATTAGTTATGCGAGCGGTGATAAAAATTATTTAAATCAAGGTTGCGTTTTATAAACACCAATCCATTATACTGATATATATATATATATATATATATATATATATATATATATATATATAATGAGATTGATGTCTGTAACAAGAGAACAACTTTAATTTACATTATAATACTTGTCTGTTGAAGCAGTATAATTTTATATATATTCGTTATTTATAAAATTAAACTGAAAATGCCTAAATTTTGTGCTTAGAATTCAAAAGAATTTGTTTATATATTAAAAAATACTTTTAAAGTGCGTATTAAGTAAAGTGAGCGTTTTGACAAAAAGTTGTGCTGCCTATCTCAGCCACGTGAAATCGTAGTGCATCGAATGCCCTTAATGGTTATCCTTACCATTTATAAAAGTATGCAGGTTCCATCAATAATTTATAGAAGCTTATGGCATAAGACTTAGTCGCCTTAAAGTATTTTTACAAATACAGTTCTAAATGCCTCAAATATTCGGTTTATAGAAAATAAAAAACTAAAAACTAACTATGCAACTGCGCTAATTGCTGAAATACAAAAATTGCGGATTGTATAGTTTTTAACTAACGTTTTTGCTGTTAGCACACTTGAAAACATAAACATTTTCACCCCTCTTTATTGACCTAATATCTGTTTTAACTTCCATGCAGTTGAACTGTTCTAAAGATTAAAAAGAAAAAATTTAATATGGTAATTTGCCTAAAACAATATCGCGAATTATATACATTTAGAAAAGAACGCAGTGAAAAAGTCGAGCCAGTTTAGATTAACGCAGAAACGACAAACAAAGTGTTTCGGTAGTTTTCATCATCGTATTTTAACTTACATAACGAAATTAAATAGCAAAACGTTCGTTGAGTTATTTCAGAAATAGTCGCTTGACAGATTTTGAAATAATGCAGTTTATTCTTTTATTGAACTTTACTTCCGAGTAACCTCATCCTCCCTTTTTAAATCGTGTATGCACCTAGAGATAATGCTTTTCAACACTTCCGACGGTCAATTTTAATTGGGTTATCCAAAAAAAGTTTAATTTACCATCTGCCACTACGTCAACAATAATAATCAATTCAGTGTTGCCAAGACAACCCAAGGCAAATACCGAAACCATATACAACCATAGATTTTCCGCAGTGCTTACGTTTCCGATCTGAAATTTGCGTACTTTTGAAATAAATGCATTTTCAATAAGCGACCGAAAATAAAAAGCGTAGGTGAAAACCCACCTAATTAAATGTGTAAATCCAACGCAGTTGTGCTTTTGTCTACTTTTTTCAACTGACAACGAACAGGTTGAGAAAGCACGTCATGTCCTCCTACTACGTGATGCGTTGGCCAGCCAAGGTCGAACGGAATGTATACGTCTGCTTGACAAACAAGTTTTGAAAGCTCGCCGTAGAATCTATCGAAATAAGAAACAAAATCAGAGCAAAACAGCGATGAAAGGCCGCACGCCTCTTTCGAATGCCAAAGCTAACATCGTCAATCAAAAAAAAGAGAAGAATAAAAGAAAGAAGACCAGGACAGGCACAATTCAGTCGAAAATCACAAAAAGCAGTAAAGAAATGGTAAGTGTATTTTTTTAATATACAAGTTCAAAGGACTATAAATTAATTTATCGCTATATCGGCACTCTACTTTAGCTCTTTAGATCTATGTTCATATATTTATAATCAATAATCCCATAGTTTTGCTACTATATTGGTTGTATTCGTAGAAATTGACTTCTATGTGACAAGCCATGCCTGTTTCGCTAAGAGGAACTGCCTTCCTGTGAGGCTGCCTCTGAGCATTTCCGATCCAATGGTCCATGTGAAATTTCTTTGATCCTCAAATTTGATCCATGAAATTTCTTTTTAACTTTATTGGCGTTTGTTTTCTAGCAGTAATGCACCGTTATCGAAAACACAAAGAAGCAAATTTTAGGAAACTTCATATTTTGTATCACCGTTTATGTAACTTTTTTAATAATAAACAGAAATTTTAAAAACACAATTGAATATTAAACGTTAAATTACATTTACATTTTAAATGTTCATTATGGTTTGCTTTAGAATGCGGTCTACGGTCTTATTTAGATATTTTTGATTGCTGAGAACTAGAATTTACACGCCTAATAACAAGTAAGTTCCAATATGAATAGAATGAGATGTATATGTGAACATGAACAAACGGTATAATTTCTTATACACATGCATATCTTGCCTACTGGCGACTCATTAGTTGGACTAGAAAGTACACCTTAAACGTAAAAAAATATTTCGCCAAGATGTGTGGGACTGTTGGACAGCGAAAACATTCTTAGAGCAGTGGTAGAGTCAACTTCTTATAAATTCTTTAACAATGCGTCTTAAAATCTAACTCACTGTTACTTTTAGTCTATAACTGCCTAACAGAAGGATTGTGGTTGCATTTTCTTTCCTTTGCGGAATATAGACCAAATATTTAACTTACTGGAGCGCATTTACAAAATGTTTTTTTGATGTGCACTTATATCTTTAATCCAGTCTCTACGTGCGTTTAATTGTTTTCTAGCATCATCATCCAGGTTTTATATAGCATAAAACTACAAATAATAATACAATATCAATAAATTTTTAAGAAAACTGTGCGATATTGCTCAGATGAATAGTATTTTTTCACTAAATAGCTTCCAATTAGGTTCATTAACATCGATCCTGTTTTATGTAAAGCACATTCTAAAAATCTGTAATCTGAAGATTTCGCAGATTATACATTTTTTAAATATCAAGAGGAATAACCGAATAGACTGAGGGCGAGAGTCATTTCTCATATATGTCATAAATTTTAATAGGAAAGGCAGTTTATGAATTCTAACAAATGCTTATTCGTAGAACGAACCGGTAAATTAAGAAATACTGATAGAGGAATATATGATTACTCTACGACCTTATTTTAAAATGAGCAAAAAAATAACAGCAGAAAATGGAAGTGTAAGAAATGCTTTTGAACACAAATTATTAGTAATATCCAACGGCGGAACAACCGCTAAACACGTTAAGCATGTACTAAATACCTTAAAAATATTGATAAATTATGTGTGTATGTGAGACTATTTGTGAGAGGAGACAGCTAACGGCCTGGCAAATCGGCGTATAGTAGCGCAGATACATGGCAGACTGACTGCCTAATTTATTATTATTATTATTATTATTATTATTATTATTATTATTATTATTAATATTATTATCATCAGCAGCATCATCATCATCATCATTGATTTAGATAGCAATACGTTTGAATTACTGAACTAGCGTATATCGTATATGCTTCACTTTAGACCACGTATTATAAGCATTACGAACTGTGTGATCTATAATCTTAATGTATAAATTGGTGTTCTTTAATTTTAATTTGAATTGAGAAATAAATCATGTATAGAAGTATATTATTTTATTATATAACAGGTGTATCAACCACAGTTTAAAAGATCCATTTTTTTGCCAAGACTCAACTAGGTTGTATTATATTCTACTTTATGTAGTTAATCTTTTAGAAACGAGAGGATCATAGTTAAATTAAAGATATGTTCTTCAACAAACAGGAAGTGGAAAACGTACATACCATGTATGCACAATTGCGCACCAACTCAAACTCGCGCGCACATACAAACAATTCATCATTGTATATTAAATTCAGGAACCAACTGTTTTGTTTATTTAACTCATAATTAATAAATATCCATAAAACAGCCTCCGCTGTGTAATTCGTTCTCGTTTCTGTATTTGAGAAACACCTAGAAATCCATCTGATTTGAAATTTGATTTTTATAAAAAATGTGTTCAGCTATTGCTTAAACGTGCCCCACTATGTCAACTATTTTAAGTCTAAAATGCTCTAGATTTATATTATTTAGTGGTCAGCTTTTGCAACCTACATATTGCACTGAGCAGCTATAACCTTTGCATAAATAATACTTTTTAGACGGTTCGATTGCAGGAAGCTCACACTTTACACTTATTCTTTAAATCAAGTTTGCGAACTTGAAGTAAACACCAATCCCATTGTGTTTAACCAGTTGTCGGGAAACAGCAAAACTACCGCCAGTTGCACGCACTTTACACATGTGTCTGAGCGGCGATTTGTTCTATAAGCAAATATCAACTGTGAATTATGCATCAGAAATTTCTCTGCTTCTTTAATTCGTCGAGTAAATATTTCGGATGATGTTTTCCTTTCCTATGGCGTCTCTTGGTTAGTTACAGCTTTTATGCTCAACGTTTACTTCAATAAACTTTACATGGTACCCGTTTCTGAATAAAATTGTAGTGAGTACGGCCAGTTCTTTTGGAATTCCATTTTGTCAGCGATGAGATATTGAACTCACCGTTCATAATTTTAATGTTATCGTCCACCGGGGATTCTTAATCAAGCGAAGTGCTGCAACCTCCTTCCTCAATAATAGAAGTTTCTGTCTGAGTTCCTCTATCACAGCTGCTGAGCACATGATGGAACTTTCAATGCCAATCACACAAACACGTCTGTTTAAATTTCCTTTGTCCATAAATCTTGTCTAGCTTAATTCTGATTAACGGCAAATTTCGCCAAAAGCCATGTTGTATACCACGGTCAATATTCAATAATTAACGTTTAGATATCAAAGCAAGTTTGACCCAACAGGCAAAACATATTTAGGCCTAAAATTCTACCTGATTAGTATACTGGAAAATCTCTTTCGATTACACTCTCTCTCTATTTCCCTGTATATCTGTGTCTGTCTCTGTCTGCCAATCTCTGACTCCTTCTTTCTCAGCCTCCCTGTCTCTCCCTCTGTCTCTTTCTGTCTTTCTCTTCCTGTGTCCCCTTTTATCTCTGTTTCTCTCTGTCTCTCCTGTCTCTCTATATCGCTGTCTCTCTTTTCTCTTGCCTCCCTCTGTGTTTAGCAATGTATTCGTTTCTTTCTTGCTTTGTCAATCTGTCATTCGATCTCTCTGTCTCCGTCTCTGTCTCTCCTTGTCTCTCTCTCTACCTCTCTCTTTCTTTCTCTGTCTCCTTATATCTGTATCTCAGTTTGACTGTTTCACTCAGTCACTCTCTCCTTCTATCTCTATCGCTATCTCTCTCTGTATTTGTCTATTTCTGTCTCTGCCTTCCATTCTCTATCTCACCGTCTTTTTCTCTGTGTATATATATGTCTATCACCATAACTCTCCTTATATTTCTGTCTCTATATTTCTTCCTCTCGACCTGCCTGTCTGTCTGCCTGCCTCTAATGTATCCTTAAAATTTGTTATACCTAATTGACTATAATCCATAGTACACACCGTATATATATGTATATATATATATATATATATATATATATATATATATATATATATGTATATATATACTTATATTTATGTAAATATATATCATATATCGAATATATCTCTGGCAGAACGTTCCTTACTATTCGACTTTCAGCAATTCTGAAAAGTCTTTCCACGTTTGAAAGGCTACGTGCTATTGCTTTCTTTATTCTGTCGAACATGCTACATCACTGTTTTATAAATAATAAAGAAAAAATCGGAACTCAAAATGCTGGGCACACACATGTATATCCGAAATGTTAACATAGTTTTATTGAATGAGCGTGCCTACTAATAGAAGGATCAAGTGAAGCTTATTTATACACTGAATATGCGTACACTGTATAAGGTATAATGAGGTTAAATTAGTATGTTACGGTGACAGCAGAAATGCAATAATTTAGATACTGTCCTAATATCGTACCACGAATAAAAGTGATAGTACAAAATTTCAATAATCCTACGTTTAAACTACACATAATCATGACGAATTAAAAGGGCAAGATGACTCTTATATTATAACGTTCTACATTTATAGCTAAAGTCCAAGACCGGCATGTGTCGCCTAGACATATCAACTAGTGCTGAAACGTTTATTTATTTCATTATTACTTATGCATTGCTCGAATATTCAGTGCACCATTATCATGGATTTTATTATTTTCTTGAGTATAATTTGGTCAATCTACTATTATCCAGTTTTAATCAATAATACTATTTTAGGACGTTCAATATACTTCTGTGTGGCATCCATTTTGTGTTATGATATCCACTTGGTAAATTTATACGTGCTGATGTTGCCCGTTCAGCAGACAAAAGTAAACAGTAGTAAGTTGCCCTCCAAAGGAGGAGAAGCTTGTTCAAATTGCTGACAGCCTTCTAACCCGAAAATTTCTGTCAGATTGGCGCCTGGTATTGGACTCGATCCCACGACTTTGGAATTAATATTCCCATGCGCGCTTTTAGGAACGCTTACGTCAGATTCCTGCAATTCATCCACTGTTCCACCGAAGCTTTTAATTAAAGGCAATTTTCCGTTGCGCAGTGGATGGGTTACAAGTCTCGGAAGCAAGTTTGCCATGGTTTGATCCGGGCCCGGGTTTAGTTATAAACTTGCACGCAACACCAATCCTATTTTGCACCAACCAAATAGGTATGTGCTCCGACAAACTTTAATTCAATCTTATACTGTATCGGCCTGCATAGGAATGTCCACTTGAACAACTTCAATTTATAAATAACTTTAGATGGAGATTGCCATTAACTTTGGACTCTTTCTAACTAGATAGAAGAATTTTAGTGGTAGATTTTATCAAATCTAAGTCAGCTGAAAAATATTTAAACGACAAAGCTGAACACAATCTACTTTGCCTCTTCGTCTTTGCATTGGACGTGAATAGACACTGGTTTCTTATCAACAGAACAAACATTTAGGTCTAGTTTTAAAAAAAATACCATTTGGCTTATTCTTTCTATAAACTGTATTTGGTAACCATTAAGTTAAATGGTATTACTCACAACACCCAACTGAGTCTGCAAATATTCTGGAGATGATGAACACAATTATATTAAGAAACCTTCAAACATTGGATTGGAAATATAGCAAATGATAAAACAGAAAGGTATATTCATGATAAACAGTTAACAGAATTAATTAATTGAGATGACAAAAGAAACTTTATAGAGATTTAATGGTAAAAAACAGGTAAAAAAGGTAACTGAATTGGAAAAGCGCAGGAAATTGGTTTTACCTGATTTTAGATTTAATAGAAAAATTAGGACAGTAGAATAGTTTTAAGAAATCAATAATTATAGGCAGTAATCTAATTGTAAGAAAGAAAATAATATCACCATTTAGCAAATCAGCAGCTTATGGGATACAATGCGAAAATTGGAAAGTGAAGAGAATTGACGTAACCATGCGCACAAAGACAGGTCCGTGAATATTAATGCAAAACGGCATGCAAATATGGATAAAGTCAGAGTTCATATTTAGCCAGACACTCAATAGATACGGGTCATCAGATACACTAGGAAGGCTGTTAACGCACTGCATTATGTAATCAGAATGCTTAGCATTAGAAATTAGAGAATTTATTGAATTAAAATCGGGAAGGAACGCCATGAATGTAAAATCAGGCGAAAAAATATTAGGCTCAATATTTAATGAAGCATTATTGAGTGACTCAAAATGGAGTTGCATGAATCATAGTTAACAAAGCCGAATAAGACCCCGACTATAAATTATGAGATAGCAAATGGAACGAGTACATTTATAAAAGTTAAATATTATTTAACTTGGTTGTCATTCCATATGTATATATATATATATATATATATATATATATATATATATATATATATCCTTTATTATGTCCATTGCCTTCGAATATTACACAGTATATTTTAATAAGGAAGAAAAAACATTTCAAGATTACTAAACTTCGCCTTACAATCTTTCATTTATATACATTCTGAGTTTTCATTTGTTTATGCTGGTGGTAACAAATCTGACTCGGTTTTACGTATATTTATTGTTTTGTCTGATTAGTAAGTATGTATGCGTTTGTGTTTGTATTTGTGCCTGCTTGCATGTAAAAGTCTTTATCGCTGTATTGAAAAGTTATGTCTGAGATCTGGTCATTACTGTAATAATGCCTTCAGTGTTAAGCATCTGTTCACATTGTTGGCTGTTACGTTTACGAGTACTATTTTTGCTTTATGTAGAATTTCCCGATTCTACATAAAACAAAATCAGAATAATTATTATATATATTTATGAAGCCCATTATATCAAACAACAAACACCTGGCCAAATTATTCAAAAGTTTCACCAACATGATATTCTAATCGACTGGCCATGAATAACAAAATACAACATCAATTTGCTAGTATTCAGTCAAGACCAAACAGGCCCTCAAACAGACTTGACAATTATTCAATCGGATTGGCAACAAACTGAAGAGAAAATAACAGATGCACATACGGTGACAGAAATTTCCAATTAATATGAGTGTTCAACACTGCAATCCGCACTTGCGCTGTTACCAAGTGAAGAACACAAATTTGCGCAAAAAGGTGAAACGAAAGACTACACTCGGAAAATAGAAATCCAACACGTAACAGCCAACAATGCGAACAGATGGTTAACTCTCAAGCCATCAATACAATAATGACCCAGATCTCAGATATCACTTTGCAATACAAGGAGATAGACGTTTACATGAAAGCAGGCACACGCACAGACACAAACGCACACTTACCAATCAGCCAAAACATGAAATAGATGTAAAACCTAGTCAGATTTGTTGCCACCGACATAACTAAACGAAAAACCAGAATGTATATAGATGAGGGATTGTAAGGCAAAGTTTAGTAATCTCAAATAAATTACCATTATCCACTTTGTTATTAATGTATTTTTTCTTCCCTAATTAGATTAATATATATATATATAAGCATTGATTGAGCGGATAGTAATAATAATTATTTAAATCAATTTTGCAAGCCTTATATAAGCATCAATCAAAATATATTTATACACTCGTCAGTATTTAATAAGCATTGAGCATGCTAGAAAATGCAATTCATCCAGTAGACCATTTTTGACCTTATTCGGGACTCTGCAGCAAATCATCCAGTAGACCATTTTTTAACTTATTCGGGACTCTGCATTTGTTATCTAGATTTGTTCACAGACGTGGCACTAACTGGGGCACGTTTGCATTAGAATCTGTGATTATATTCACCGCGTCAATCTGCCGCACAATGCGCACAAATTTATTGAGGCATCTCGTTAGAACTCAAGTCCCAAATATTCACTCAAATCTGTCAAAATAGAAAAGAAACCACGCTTGCTAGAAACGTGATATTTAATTGGATGTATTCATGCGTGTATGTATGGGTTTCTTTGTTTATGTATGTGTATATGTAAGTATTTATGTATTTATGTATGTATGTATGTATGTATGTATGTATGTATGTATGTATGTACGTATGTATTGTATTAAAGGTATTTATGCATGTATATGTATGTATAGCTGTATGTATTGTATAGATATGTATGTATTGTGGCTGTATGTATGTATGTATGTATGTATGTATGTATGATGTATAGGGGATGAAGGTATGTATTGTATGTATTGCATGTATGTATGTATTGTATAGGAAATACATGTATGTATGTATGTATGTATTGTGGTTGTGGTTGTATTGTATTGTATGTATGTATGTATAGATAGAAGGTAGAAGGATATTAGGATAGAAGGTGGTATGGGGATAGGATAGACAGACTAATGTATTGCATGTAATAGAAGCAAAGTGTATGTATATAATTATGTATGTATGCATGTATGTATGTGTGTATATACAGGCTGCATGCATGTGGCTGTACAAAGGTATGTGGCTGTGGCTGTATGTGTGTATGTAGGTATGTGAAGGTCTGTAGCTGTAAGGTATTAATGTATGTGGCTGAATGCATACATGTATGTATGTATGTATGTATGTATGTATTTATGTATGTATGTATGTGTGTATGTATGCATGTATGTAAGGTGTATGGAAGTATGTAATTATTTTTATATTTATGTTTGTACGCATATATGTATGTATGTATGTCTGTATTTATGTGTGTATGCATGTATGTATGTATGTCTGTTTGTTTATATGTACGTGTGTATTCCTTTATTAATGAAAGTATGTTTGTATGTACATATGTATGCCCTTGTTTATGTATGTATATTTTTATGCTTTTATTTTGTATGCATGCATTTAGTTTTGTATGTATGTACGTATGTACGTATTTTGCTATGAATGTTTCCGAATATGCTTATTCTTTTAGCGTAAGTACAAGCACATATTTTTATACGTGTTTATAATTGCATTTATGTATTTAGCTATTGGTAGCGAGCTTATTAAGAGGTAAGTACTATTGTTACCTAATTTACTGAATGTATTTATGCTTCTATTCATGCTAATATGTGGTTTAATGTCTCTATGCATGTATTTACACAATTATTTATTTATGCGTATTTATATATATATATATGTTTGTGTGTGTGTGTGTTTGTGTGTGTGGAAATATTTATGTATTTAGATATTTTGTTTTTATCTGGTTACCGGAGGAATTATTTTAATATTATATTTTGTTATTTATTTGTATTTTTCAGCGTTCACTTATTATGTTCTTGTCTTATCGCTATTTACAATCTTTTCCATTTTTATTTGCTTTCGTTTTATCATTTTTAATGTCTCGCATAAAACTGTCAATAACTGATCTGTACAGATTCCGCAATACACGAATTGGCAAAAAATGTAGAGGATTAATTGAGAATTATTTAGGTGCTTTCAAAAAAATATGCAATAAAAATTTTATTATTCAAAATACGTTTAAAATTGTAGTAAAACTGATTATCTTTAGCTAAGTGTTCCTTGTCATTTTACGTACGGTAAAGGAATTTGATAATGAAAAAGGTAAAAATTGAATTGAAAACTCCCCTTAAATTGCAAATTCATATTATTTACCAATATTCGTTTACAATTTACAATTTCTTGCATCATTGAACAGTTCAATCTTGGAGGAGTACAGATGGAATCGTGTTCTACGCCAAAAATGTTTTCCGGTCGTTCAACTGAGCGAAGATCTAGAGGTAACACGGAAGAAAATGACGCCATCAAGTTAAACAGTTCGATAAAGAAGAAAGCTAAACGAAGCTCAACAATTGTGCCCCCCGTTCACAGGTAATGGGGCACGACATATTATTATTATCATTTAAATTAAATTGTACCACCTCAATCTATAAGCTCATTTAATTGTTGCTTGCTTGCGCTGTCCTTCTAAATTTGGCGAAAATCTAACCAAGGTATTTCCAAACAGGTTTGGATCTGTCTTAGGTTTTGTTCGTTTTCAGTCAAAATCATGAGGTAGGCGAGTGGCGAGAATAAACAAATCTAGTTATTTTACTATTTGCAGTGTTTAAAGAATTTTATTCGGCATCCTAGCCTACTTTACAGGCCCAACTTTCAAGATTTCTAATAACGCAGTTATAATAAAAAGGTTTAGCCTATTTTCGAAACCTTTCCGTTTGAAGACATATATTACTTAATGAGTATAAATCATATATATGTAATTCATAATGCCCTTACCATGGGCAAAATTAAGAAGAAATTTTATCGGATAAAATAACTGTTTCTTTCTCCCTTTCTCCGCAATTATCTACAAATGAACATACATCTATAAGTATTGAACGGAAATACAAACAGAAAACAAGAATAATTATACATCAGTTAAATACTGTTTGTCGCGGAGAACTAATATATATGTAAGTATGTATTAGCTGTTGCGAACCTAGTAACAAATTAATTCAGTTGTGACCAGAAGGACAAACCAAAGGCAGCATGAACGGAAAGTATAATCTCATGCACATTAGTTTCGTGCTTACCGGCGACTCATCAGTAGGAGCCGGTATTACGCCCTTTAACCAATATATATTTGGATGAAGAATGTGGGATAATAGGACGGTACAATCTCCTAGACGAATGTGTAAGCCTGCAATAGTAAAGTTAACATCATATAAAGTCTACGACAATGTGACTTCTACACTAACTCACACTATAATATATATATATACCGAATCTGTAAAGGAAACTAACACTATGGTTGTGTTATTGGTAACCGATACCAACATTATTGTACCGAAAATGTACATGGTATTAACACTATGGTTTCCGAGTCGGTACATGTTACCAACCTGAGAATTACAACAATTTCTGAACACCTGTTACTAACACAATAACCATAGTGTTAGTATCCTTTACAGACTCCGTATATATATTATATAGTGTGAGTTAGCGTTGAAGTCGCATTGTCGTAGACTTTATATGATGTTAGCTTCACTATTGCAGGTTTACACATTCGTCTAGGAGATTGTACCGTCCTATTATCCCACGTTCTTCACTCAAATATATAGTAGTTAAAGGGCGTATTACCGGCTCCTACTGATGAGTCGCCAGTAAACACGAAACGAATGTGCATGAGATTATAATTTCCATTCATGCTACCTTTGGTTTATCCTTCTGGTCACAACTGAACTAATTTGTTCCTAGGTTCGCAACACCTAATACATACTTGCAATAATTATATGGGTTTTGTTGTGGATAACTAATATAAATGCAAGTCTATATTTTGTATTCCGGATCCACTAACAAATTTGTACAAATAGAACCAGAAAGTTATACCAAGTTGAGCATGAACGAAAGGTATAATCTAATGTACACATGCTTTTTGTGCTTACCGTCGTTTCATCAATTGGGACTGGTATTACGCCCTTTACTCAATATATATATTCGGGTAAGGAATTTGGGACGATTGGACGGTAAAGTATCCTATACAAATGTATGTACAAGCTGAAGTGAACCTAACTTCATATAAATTATTCGAAATATCGACTTCAAGTCCAACCCATAATATATAATAAATGTACCAAGCCTGCAACGGGTACAAACGCAATGGAATCCTGAATATTATATAAATTTTGGCAAAATTGAGAATTTCTGCTAATGAATACTTTAAGTGTAAAATAAATGGACAATAACATCAAATTTAAAGATGACGCTTTCTCCCGTATAGCACAGAAGAATATTATGTTGCATTATCAGGCACATGTAACTTAGCTAGGCTTCGAGGGATCTTTAAGATAACACATTTGCCTTTACCATCAATTTCAAAAAGTAGATATTTTCGATCTCAAATATTATTTACCAATATGCATGTGTAAGTTGTCGATCGACTTACGTAGGCCGAACGGCCAGACGGCTAATTACTCGAATGAAAAAAAAACTTTGCAACTGAAATTTCCGTTTTAAATCAAATGGAGAATACGTCAGCATTTGCGCAGCATATCTTTGGAACCTCGCACATATTTTCTCCAAAGAAGCAAGTAATATAAATACTGAATGCAATAGCGAAAATAGGTTAGTCGCTTATGAATTTATGCAATCTGATGGTTTTTTGTCTAATTTGAAACTCTCATCAATGTATAAATTTCCTGGTGGAATTTTGTTGATATATATATATATATATATATATATATATATATATATGTTCTTTCTACATATGAGAAAGAAACGGTTCTTTGTTCTGATAAAATTTCTTTTATTTTTACACATGGAATGGGCACTATAAATCTAACTATTGCTTGATTTCCAAAATAATATATGTAACTGTGTAACACACAACTGAATATATATTAGATCTCCACAACAAATAATGTAGAGTCTTAATATATTAAGTTGAATAATGTCATAAAATGAAATAACTGATTTCGACCGAGGCCAGTGTTTGCATTTGCTTGAGTAACAGTTGTTCTGGATATGTTTGAATTTGTAATATCTATAAGCTCGATATTTTCAAAAACAATTTGTCAGTATCATTTTCAGGCTCCATAAATATTATTTATTTTGAAATGGCTTTGAAACCGAATTGCTGAAGATTAGATAATAATAGCTGAATTACTGCGTGAAAATATATTCGTATAGTATATTATATCGTCCACTTTTCCACATTTATTGACGAAAAATAATACCCGCTTCGACTGATGAGTCGCTAGTTAGCACGGAAAGCATGTACATATAAGACTATACCTATCGTTCATATTGTCTTTGGTATATAATTTTGGTCATTTTGAACTTATTAGTTATTAGGTATGCAATAACTAAACAACAATTGATATTAGTATTCTTGTGTGATTAAAAAGAACATTGATTATTAGAAAGTCAATTTTCCCTGCTTAAAATGTAAAACTATTTGCATTACAGTAGTAATTGCATTCACCTGTGGTTTAGTCGCCTAATCCTTGTTTTGGCCAAAAAAATATAGATCCAAATTCACCTGTTCTCTATAAATATTTCGCTAATCATCGGCGAGTACATTTCTAAATTCACAACACCTCACACCAAATAAAGACTACAAAATAAAGCAAGTGATAGTTTTCGTTTAAACGGTGTTGCTTAAACTTGTACGCGCTTGATTTAATAACAATTACTGCCGTTTCAATAGATAGGCCTGCGTACTGGTGTATACATTTAGTATTATAGTGCTCAACTTCAACGATTGGCGTCACCCTTAATTACGCAATTTTATAGGGAATGCATGAAACATTGCTTAGGTTTGGAAGATCAATATTCTCGATGTAGCTTGGGGGTTGGCGGCATACACCCACGCACCAAATCCTATCGACGAGGTTTACTGATGCGAAAGCTTTGAGTTCTTGATCAAAGCGGTTGCGACGACATCCTAAAAAGTTCAACTTTTGATGCTGAAATATAGGCAAGCTGTTTTTAAAAGACTTAGAAGTGCGGGAACAAAAGCAATCTTAAGAACGTCATGCGCATAAAAACGTCTCATGCATAGGAGAAATAGATCAATACAGTAAATTCTAGGCCGTTTGGTGAAAATGATAATAAACTGGCTGATTGTGTATCAAATGAACTAATAATTAACATAAAAAGTTAAACTTCAAAGTAAAATATGGAACGATTATCGTTAAATCCAGAAGCCGCCTGAACAGTTTTAAATTGCAATGCGGTTTGATCCTCGCTAGTCAGTTTTCCGTCGTACTCTGATGACGATCATGGAAGGTCGAAACGTGTCAGTGTGTTGCGACTGGCCGTAGTTTTGTTATGCTGTTCGATGATTGGTCAAATAAAATGAGATTGGTGTTTACTTTAAGCTCACAAACTTCATTTAAAGATTTTGCATATCCATTTATTCAGCCATTTTGTGCAAAAATACTTGGTAAGTTGGAGCATGTATGACATTATTTCAAGCTTATCAATTTTAACTCGTCGTTCATTAATACCATTTTCTTCGCAAAACTAGTTCAAACACCTTGTTATTCATGCTGTGGCATATTTATTCGGCATAATGAACAAACTGTTTTAATAAAAATGAAAAAGGTGATAACAGTAGCCATCTTTCTACTATGGTGTATAGCATTGGTTTTACATAAATAAAATTTTTTGAATTACCAACTGTTTCTCAACCCCTGTTACTGCACAGAAAATACATTTATGGCGTCAGAATGAAAGTAATTAACATACCTAAGTGGTTCCGTTGAGGTAAACTTGCATAGGTGAAAGCACTAACTTATAATCACTAAAAAGGAGAAATTCATATTATTAAAGCTTGGCAAAATTCGAAATAATTTAAATTTGCATGAAGAAATGTTGAAAAGTTGGCTCCGGACACCCTCGGCAATTGTCACTAGAAAGTTGTTTGTTGTATTATTGCCTCATCAAACACTCTATCACCGGTATGCCAAATTTGTTTAAATGATCTTGCAACTAAGAATACTTCCGCTTATTTAAACAAGAACGGATGACAGAAATTGTAGGATATATGATAGAGTTCACGTGGTCTTAAAAATAGTCTTGATCCGTTTTAAAAAAACTCCAATTTAAAGCTTACAATTTTTAATATAATGGGCATGATTTGTGTACAGCCCATTAAGTTATTTGAACTTAATTTGTTTTCAATTACAACTCAGTATTTGGCTGCGTTTTATGTTATAAATTAATTTTTAACTCTAATTATTATGTACATTGTCTATATATCTTTACCATGTGAATAATTTTAGATTTATACTCTTTCTACACTAGGTTAAAAATATAAGTGACTGAAAACAGAATTCAAAAGTGGTTATTCTTGGATGAGTGTGCAAGCCTTTTATCAAAAAACCAAATGACAAATGTTGATGCATAATGAGTAGTGCAGTACTTCTAGTTTGTAATCTCATCGCAATTTTCTTGTACGGGATAATTGATAGCACTCGTAGGTCGGTAAAATCTTGAATCCTTTACATTTCCAGATTCACCGATTTTGGGCCTTGATTGATGGGTTCTCACTTGTCCCTCCATTTTGAAGCCCTCCATCAGCTGCTTGTCTGAAAATGACATTGGATACTTTAAATATTTTACTGTCTTTTTGCAATTCACTGCCTTGAGAGATGTGCTTCCATATGTTAATACATTTTAAGTTGATATAAACAAATTTTTTCTTAATTATTGGGGTAAATTTTTAAATAAATCGAGAGATAATTGGCAATGTCGTACAGTTTTGTAATGAAATATTTATATACGAAGTTGAAAACTAATATGCGACACTTTTCTCATTGAACGGATTTGAATTTATTAAAAAAATGTAAATAGGATGTTATATGAACGTGATATTTCCAGACGGATAGACCTGTTTAAAAATATATTTTTTTTAGAAATATAACAAAAACAAAGTGTTCGTCACACAAGGTCGCACCTTGTTAGGAAAAGGCATTTTCTGCCAAAACGAAACTTGCATCACTTTTTTTCATTAAAAATTAAACATTTTTTGTGTTCAACCGCTTAAGTAAAAACCATGAGAATGTAACTGCGAGCACTTGCAACAACAATACAGAATTCGGAGACCTGGCAAAAATCAATGATAGACCGAAAGAGGAAAATCTATCAGTTGAAAGCACCAACTCCTTCACAAACGACGGAAAAGTAAACGGGAACAAAGGAGAAACTGCAGGAAAAGAATTTTCAGAACTAACAATTAGTGACGCAGAGGAGGAAACGGAGGAAAATATCGACGATGGATATAATGATAACGAGGATGATGATTATGATGAAGATGGTGATGATGATGATATGGAAGAGGATGATGACTTTGATGGAGACGACGAAACTGAGTATAACGACGCTAAAGTAGAAAGAGATTTCTTTGATGGTGTACGTAATGAGGAAGATGAAGCTGACGATGATTACGGAACGGAGACAACCAATTCGGAAGAACGCGAGGCGATCAAAAGTCGTAGTATTTTGAACTCGAGTAGCACCCTTTCAAATGAAGTGGTGACTGAAGATCGAAGTCGACTGCTAACCTCCAAATGTCTCGAGGTGTTATCTAGTGGATTGCTTTTGGCGAACAGTCCAACAAATGTAAGTTTTCCCGAAATATTGACATTTACTTTTTATGCAACACGACTTACCTACAAACGTAGTGTGTCAGATTTCAAATGTAAAAATTGGTCGATTTCGTTAGCGTTCGATTGTTGACCTCAAAATGTCTCGAGGTATTAACTGGTGGATTATTTTGGCAATCAGTCGAACAAATTTGATATGTACTCCCGAAATTTTGTTATTTGCTTTGTTGACACGCTCGTCTTATATATTAACATAGTGCATCAGATTTCCAATTTGAATTTAGACCGATTTCCTTACTGTTTGCCTGCATATATATTGTGAGCCAATGTAATCACATCTTAGTTGTTAGAATTTTATTTTTTCAAGTATCTAGAGCCATAATAGGAACAAAAATTATTGTATTACTTATAAATATTTTAAAATAAATTAAAGTTAAAAAATAGTTTCAACTATAAATTTTTAAGTACGGGACAAAATTTAAAAAAAAATTATTAAAGTTTTAATTTAATCAAAACGCATTTCCCGAGAGGTCGCATTCTGCATAACAAACGTATAATTTTTCGAGAATTTACTGAGTTTAGAATTTAGAAATTTGAGCATTTAAATTTATTTCAATTTCGCAAATGTGAACTAACATACAATCCATGCTCATCATATCAGACATTGACATCTTGGCAAATATTTGAGGATCAGCCGTTAATATTGTATTTAGTCGATGCTTCTTGAGAAGTGAAACTGTTAAGCCGATTTTCAGTCAAAATAACCCATAATCAAAATTTTAATTGTTTTGAAATTTTACGGTTAAATTCAGTGTACGAAATTCGGAATGACACCAGTTTTATAAATCGACACCGCTTTTTACATGCAATATGAACTAACAATTTTACAATTACATTATGAGCATTAAAACGATTATTTATATGTTCTCCATTGCGGAAAACTAATATAAATTTGTTTAAGTTGTTGCCTGGCTTATGTAGCAACCAGTTATTTCTATAAGATTTATTGCGTAGAACTAACATTTATACAATTTTGTATTAGATACTGTGCACTGAGTAGAAAACAGACTCAAAGAGGAGATGGTGCCGTCCAATTGTCCCACATTTCTTGACCAACTATATAGTTGAATGTGCAAATTTGATTATACTTTTTACTCGTGCTGACTTTGGTTTATCCTTCTTCGAGCTTAAAGATGGAATATCAGTAGGAGGCAGCACTACTTCTCAAAATCCTCTATATATTTTTGATCAAATATTGTGGTAAAGTTTGATGGCGAAATCAATTTTATACACATATTGAAGCAAACATAAAATAATTTCAGCAAAGGTCATTCAAAATGTGACTTAAAAGTCTACTTAATATCAATATATGATATGTTACGGCGCTGTAAACTTTGCTAATATAATGATTTTGATGATAGAGACAACGTAAACATAATTTCTAGTAGCAAACACCAGTTCAATATTTTGTATAATGAGTACGTTGACCGGTTGATTCGTGAATGACTGTATGTGAAGTATACTCCTCTACTTTTTATATATGTCTTATTCATATATGATGGCGTCAGATTTCGAAATGATAATAAATTATTTTAATAGATTATTTACCTACTTAAATAGAAATCTGTATACACTATATGCATATAAACATAAATTCGTGCACAGACATATATACGAACAAATAGATAGCACAAAGACAACCACACATATATGCATACACACATGCATGAATACGTTTACACGTCAATTCATTCAATCATACCATCACAGTTTTGCGAAAGATTAATAATAACAGGATTTTTGCTTCTCATATTTCAAACAACTTGATTTTAATGAATGCTGTAACCACTCCGTAAATTCGTGGTTATTCAACTTTCCTATTTGCGTAAACGTAACAAAGGCCGTAAAATCATTCTGATCGTGAGTTTCCATATTTCAGCCACATATTTCCTTGAGTTCTTCAAGTTATCTTATCGTGTATTTTGTGGGATATCTCCGACGCGAAATTGACACATTTTATCACGTTTTTGGCTTGGTATTAATAATGACAATTAAAGAGACATTAATTACACGTGTGTTGATAACGATTATTTAAATCTAGGTTGCAACCTTGATATAAATACAAATCCCGTTATACATCCATCTATTAGTATAAAATAAGCATTTTATAAGTTAACAATGATAAATCATCTAGTAGAACGGTTTCGTGCTTATTGGGATATATTGAAATACCGTAAATAATTTAATGAAGAGGCTTTCTGTTATTTAATTAAGATCACGTATGAGAACCGACGTGCAAGGTTCTGATGATATTTTTCGAAAATGCAGACGTGTATTCACCATTTCATTTTAAACAGGCGTTCAAGTTTCAATGTTCTTTCATTCTGATAATTAATCGTCTGGTCAATTGGCCTAGGTAAGTTGATTGACAACTCAGGTAAGTATATTGAAAATTAATTTTTGAGATCGAAATTAAATGTTGTTTCTCTTTAATTGCTGATAAAGTCAAATGTGTTACATTAAGTAACAATAGCAACAAGGTTGCAATAAATACCCATATTAATATCACTCCATCTAAGTTATCCGTTTTAAGGGAATTAGCTTCCCACTTATTTAGTAACGCATCCATTACCGGCAGGAAATCGTTTTTCTCCTATTCTGACATGAAACTACTATTTTTATGTGCCTTATTGAAAATTTGAAGCATGCTTTATGATTACGACCTGTTTTTATGAAGGAGGAAAATAAAATCACAATGTTTATATTACTTACATTTTATCATATATCTCTTTAAAAATTGTCCCTCAAAATGGCCTAGGCAAATCTCAGCTAACACTGTGGATAGTGTCTTCTAATTATCACACCATCAAATGTTTAAGGAACTTGCATTAAAACTAAACTACAAATCTTTCCCGCGTAGCAAAATAAGATTGTTTGGAGTATTTTCTAGGACCGGAGATGGTAATATGTTTTGGTCTACGGCTTGAACAATTATGTCAATTGTTTCTTCATTTAGAACATTTGTAAACATCAAAAAACGCCATTTTCTTATTTTCAACATGTATATCTTGAATTATGTTAACTAGCTAAAAGGAATCGCCAACCAAATAATTATTTTGTAGTTTGCAAAATGGTCCCAATATACGGATTAACCATTTAGCCGTGGCGTGGTACAGAGAAATTATTATTATTATTATTATTGATTTCTTAGGATAAACTTTTTATGCTTCGGGTAGTATGTACATTGTTTATGTAGACGATCCAATTAGTTTGTGCATCTCTGCAACAACCTTAGTTATTAAACCGGCATCCGTAAAGCTCTTATATTCATTTATTACTTTACGCTCAACTTTGTATTTTTTATCTGATATACTATTCAGACGCAAAATTTTTTTGTTTTTTTTAAACATTCTCATCGAAACCGGTCTACTGGATGAATTGCATTTGTGGCAGGGTGTCTCAGAGGTTAGAACAACAGATTCCAAAGCAGAGGTTTTCAGGTACAAGTCCTGCCTAGTGTAAATTCTGGACAGTACGTAAAAGATTCCCAGTAATGACGAAAAAGGTCTACTGGATGTCTTTACTTTCCTAAATTATACAATGCTTAGTTTATACTGAAAAATATGTAAATGCAGCTGGATTTAAAAAAAATCAATATCACAATCTTAATTTAAAGAATTGTTATCACCACCCGCGTAACCAATGTATGTTTAATTATATATATGTTCTGTTCAGTAACAACTCTCCAGGTAGCATGGGGTTTGTTCTTTAATGACAGGTAGTAGTTAAAACTTTAATTCTAAGGAGATGCCATATAGGTTCCTTTTAAAGGAAAGTCTAACCAAGAAAAATTAGTTAATATATAGCTGAAAAACGTGTGTAGCTTGCGGTGGGTGGCTCGGTGGCAAAAGCAACAGATTACAAAGCAGACGCTCCCAGGTTCAAGCCCTGTCCGTGGAAAATTCTGGAACCTTCGCGAAGAGTTCCCAATAAGTACGAAACGCATATACTGGATGAATTGCCTTTTCTACACTATGCAATACTTAGTTGCATTGATAAATGCATGTATATAATGGGACTGATATGGGCATCAATAACGCAAACTTGATTTAAATAAAATGTTTAATCACACGTTTATCCACTTTATTCAGTATTATATAATGTAGATTGTTGTGTTTTTTTAATCATTTTGTCATTTTTCAATATTCTTGTTTTGTCTTTTCTAAATAGCTGGGAAAAAGCATAAGTCGCATTATGATCGAATAACTTAACTCATTCAATGCACAAGATATACACTTGATCCTTTAACGCAACAATGCTTCGTCATTTTTTAACTGTTCAATTCTGGTATACGGTAACCTTGCATGATTCCTTCGATTCACATGTAGTTTAGACCTGCGCAAACTACGCACCAAATCTCCTTGAAGTCGTTATTCCCTGATGCATAGGAGATAATGCTTCTTCCTTATTGTTGTTCTTTGCGCACTGCAATTTAACGTCACTAGTTTATCTAGTTTTGCGGAAGATTCTTTTTCATCATAAGCTTTAATACAATTCTTAGCGCCCGTTTTAAACGCAAGCATAGAAATAAATTGTATCATATTCAAAAACCATTTCATTCTTATTTTCTCCTCGTGTGTCTAAAGATGAATATATATATATATATATATACATATATATGCGTGTGTGTGTGTGTGTGTGTTATTGGTCCTTTTAGTAATGTCACTATTCTAGTTTTATTGCTATGCTTGTTGGTATATTGAACGTTTTATAATTATCGCTAATTTCATTTATCAATATTACTTTTATAATTTAAAATTGCTTCACACAATTTTAAAGCATGTTTTAGAAAAAGAAAACGATATTCTGTAACGTTCTATTAAAAACGATTCTCTATGTCCAGGTGACAATTATCTGGCATGAATATTAGATATTTTAATTGAATCGTGTCATATGTCATAAGTATTTATAAAGTGTTACTGAAGTAAAATGCCCTTTATTCAATTTGTTCTTCAATGTGGCTTCTCTTCATAATAAAAAATATACTCTCTATAATATATATATATATATATATATATATATATATATATATAGGTCATGCGTAAACGTAAAACTGCATTATTTGGGACTCCTTAATTACTGTCCAGAGGTTGCTATGGACGTGACTCAGAATGCGGAAAATTTTGCTCATGGTCTGCGACACTATCAAGTTTAATCCAGGTACTAACTTATGTTTTTTTTCAGTTAGACTTCTCTTCATATGTAAAATATTTGGGCTCTCTTAAGAACTGCGTTTGTAAAAAGCTACCTCCGATCTGCCATTATACAAAAGACAACATGCGACACGGGGCAAATAATGTCCAATTAGCTTCAATCTGAAGAAAAGGCTAGTTAAACAGCACAAGTGTTTATATGACTTAAAGTGGACTGTCGTCTGAGTCACGAGTGGCGCAGTTGATAGTTTCGCAGACTCAGGAACAAATTTGTCCAGGTTCGTATCACGTCCGGGACAAGTTCTGGACAGCACATGAAGAGTTCCCAATATGGATGTAACCGATCTACTGGATGTATTATTTTGCTATCTGATGTAATATTGAGTTTATATTGACAATATATTAATTTTTTACTTCAATATATATATATATATATATATATATATATATATATATATATATGTGTGTGTGTGTGTTTGTGTGTGCTCAATTGATGATAATCTAGATTAAATGCGAAAGAACCGATCTAATAACTGATAAAATTTCTTCTTTTCTTTGCGCATGGGAAGGGTACTAAGAAATATATATATATATATATATATATATATATATATATATATATATATATATATATATATATATATATATATATATATATATATATATATATATATATATGTGTATGTGTCTGCGTGTGTTTGTGTGTGCTCAATTGATGATAATCTAGATTAAATGCGAAAGAAACGATCTAATAACTGATAAAATTTCTTTCTCTTTGCGCAATGGGAAGGGTACCAAGAAATATATATATATATATATATATAATATATATATATATATATATATATATATATATATGTGTGTGTGTGTGTTTGTGTGTGCTCAATTGATGATAATCTAGATTAAATGCGGAAAAAAGAAACGATCTAATAACTGATAAAATTTCTTTCTTTTCTTTGCGCACGGGAAGGGTACTAAGAAATATATATATATATATATATATATATATATATATATATATATATATATAAATATATATATATATATATATATAATGGGATTGGTGTTTTCATAAAGCTACCAACCTTTTATTTAAGTTATTAATATTGACAGGTTTTCCCAATTGCAATGACATCCTGCTCTCAATTGTTAGTATCCTTATAATCTTCTAAAAATTTTATAAAACCGTTTGGCTTGTAAAATTATTCATGAACTCCATCTACAAATACGATCTGATAATGCTTATGTTAAAGTTAAAGCGCAGACAATTGTTATCAAATAAGAGATATATGTTTTATTTATGTTTCCAGATAAATTAAAGAAAAACTCTTTAAATATGTCATAACTTTAAATCCAGATTATTTTGATATTAAATCTGCATATGAATTATTCGTATGATATTAAATAAATGGCCATAAGAAATTTCATTATTGAATAATTATGGAAAAACTTTTAAATTAAATTACTTTTAGTTATTTTTCACAATTAGCCATTTTTTCTTTAAAATTGAAAACCTTCATTTTAATAGATGCCGTCTAGTGACGGTAACGATCAAACAAACACAGTTAATTCTGCTAGCGAAGACTTGGGAGTCGACTCATCCATAAATTCAGAATTTATTGATGAAAATGTTGCTACTAAACAAGTCTATGCCAATAACGATTTTGGCGTTGATAATACAACGACGCTTGATCCTATCAACTCTTCTAGACCAACGACAGTGGCCAACGGAACTTACTTAATGGAAGGTGAGTTAATTGATATTACACGAGTGTAAAGACATAACGTAGATTGAGTTAAGAACTGCATAGATCTTTATCCTAACTGGAAGTTTATTTTATCTCATCCATTCTCTTCTAATATTTCAGCCTACATATTCTGAGAAACGTACTGGCGTTTAAACCGTACGATATATAGATCTTCGAGGTGTATATATAACAGTCAGATATTGTTTGTGGCAGAAAAATAATATATAATTGCAATTATGTTTTAGGTTTTGTACACCTAGTATCAAATTACTTCATATATGACCAGTAGTATAAACCAAAGATAGTGGGAAAAGAAAATATAATCTTGTGCAAAGATGTTTCAGGCTTACTGGCGACTCATAATAGCAGCCGGCATTATATTCTTTACCTATCATATATTTGTATATATATATATATATATATATATATATATATATATATATATATATATATATATATATATATATATATATATATATATATATAGTGAGTTGGCTTTTATTTCGCTTTGTCTAAGATTTTGTATGAAGTTAGCGTCACTACCGCAGGTTTAAACATTCAAATAGGAGACTTCACTGTCCTATTTTCCCACATTTCTGTCCAAAATATATAGTGGTTAAAGGGCGTAATACCGGCTCCTCCTGATGAGTCGCCAGTAAGCACAAACCGAATGTGCACGTGATTATAGATTCCGTTCGTGCATTCTTTGTTTTATCCTTATTGTGATATTTTAACTAATTTGATACTGAATATCAAAAATAGAATAAAACCTTCTTTTGAAAATTTGGAGACTAAAAATCGTTCAGTTTGAAAATTTTTATGTGTTATTGTTATCTCTACCCGTGCTAGAAACTAAAAAATGATTATGGCAATATATGTTACATAGGAAATTCAAAAACTATTTACTGGTGCATTGCATTTTAGAAACCTTTAAATAACATAAATAATAAACTCAGAACGCTAGATCACAGGTAGTGCAAAAATGTTGCTTTATTGAATTCCAAAACTATCTACATCTTGCAGTTTATGAAGTAATCAAGAAGGTGAACAACGATACTAACAAAAGGCGTGTGGAGCGTCTAGATATCCTTGGATGTATCAAAGTTACCCATATTACTTAATAAACATTTATCTATCGTTAATAATTCACACATATTTTATGAAATTTGAGTATATTATGTAAGAAACGTAGTCATAACACGAATGCTTGCCTTTAGCTGGACGCGCATTCACGTACTCTACCGTTGGGAGATACGAAGGCTAGTGGCCACGAAGGCCACGGCCAGCAGTGCTCTGGATCTCCTACGGAGTTGCTAAACTCCTATAGATAACATTGATGCTGGTGACTTGAAGAGTTTCGGAAAGCAATAATGCCACATAACCATCTTGGTCACGGAGTGAATCTTTTCTACAATAATCCTCTATGCAGCAACGAAATTTCCATAAAAGTAAACCTGCTAGTTGATAACTACATGAGGAATTGTGGTCGCGCTACCGGTAATTGCCTAAATTAAGAAGACCTTCATACGGCTGGTACATTTATCTGCACTAAGCCATCTACAAGAACTTAGCGATAGAAGAGGAATCAGGTTCCACAACTAGGTTAAAAAAGAGACTTGCTAGACCAGCCAGTGTTACTCTCGAATGTATTATTACCTGAAATCTGTTTTCTTCAATATGTTTGATTTTCATTGTGGATATGTAGTACTGCATACATATTTGTGATAGTGGTAATTTCAATTATTTAAATAAAATTCGCGAACTGCAAATTATCACGAGTCCTTATTGCGGCTTGACTAAACAAACACTTTATATTGTGGTTAATCTCTATTAGACAATTTTTATACGTGAAAGAAGAACAACCAAAAAATGTTTACAGTTAAATTTTTATCAAACGGACACTAAATAAGTTATGGTGTGCGAGTAAATAAAATTTTTTCTGGCATTTTTTTCATATTCTGCAAGCTGCACTTGGTCAATCGCTAACGTAAACTAGGTAATTATCGAAAGTTGGATTAAAAATTTGTTTTGCCAAGGTCTCTAGAATGCTATGCCGAGAACCTCTTATATTTGTATTAATTCCATTAATTTAGACTATGATACAATAGCGTGTTTATTTAGGTAGTAATAATATTTCATGACTTTTCCTAATTGGGCATGTGAAGGATTACTAATAATGTTTTCAAAATGTACAAGCTGATTACTTAAATCATTTGGAAGCTAAGCAAGAAACATAAACTGGCAGCTAATTTATCTTTAAATAAAGTGTGTGCAATTACAAAAGTAATATGTTAAGTCAGATTTTATAGAGAACGACAAATATATGTGACCATTAATTCCCATCTGAAATTTAAATAAATTTAACAATCCTCAATTACGTGGGTAATGATAACAATTCTCTAAGTGAAGTTTGCGAGTTTGATACAGTCACCAATCTCATTATTTATAACCAGTCGCACAATATAGCAAACCTACCGTCAATCACACATGCTAACGCGTTTCGAACTTCGATGTTCATCAACAGAGAACGATGGCAGGCTGACTAGGGGAGATCTAACCTCAATTCATACCTTGTTTATGGAAAATCAACCATGCATAGAAATTTTGCAGCCGATATTTCAAGTCAAGTACAATGAATGCAATACTACTAGAGGTTAGAAAAGCATATTTGATTTTCTACGACCCACACATGCATTTCGCTTTAATCCTGGCTAGTAGCAATCTCGGCAAAACTTTAATGTTTCTGAGTGCATAGAAACTGTACAGCCGACATTTCTAGTCAAGTAGAATGTATGCGAGACTATTAATAGTGAGAGCCGCATATCTAAGTATGCATTCTCTATAAACTAAACTTTAATCTCTCAATCTCAATCCTCGATTGATTTTTCATAATTTTCCATTTAAACGATAATTTGAATATTCTCATTTATCATTGCAATCAATTTTGTGAATTTGATTTAGACACCAAACAAATTTTACGTAATTAATCAAACAATATAACAAAACTACTGTATTTCGCACCCACTAACGCGTTTCGATTTTCACTGGTCAACATTAGAGCACGACGGAAATTAACTGGTGAATATTAGACCGCAATTTCCATAAATGGTATTAAAAATCAGAACTTTGCACTTAACCCCAGTAGTTTCACATACGTTGTAGCTTATTGGAATGCCCGCTGCCAAAAAGCTACGCATTCACGAAATATTTTTTATTTCCATCACAACTTACGCAATCAGTAATCGTTAGATTGAATAACAAAATAATTTCTTTAAATAGAATTTGGATATGCATTAGTCCAATTGTATATAAACAGTCGTAAAACTTATAAAACCTACTGCCAATTACACTTACTGATACTAATTTTTCTATATAGTTTAGATTAAACGAGATTGGTGTCTATCACGAGCTCGTAAAGTTTTAAAATAAGTTTTACTACTACCTGCTTAATCAATGATTGTTTAAATGTATGACATCCATACGCGTTGAGAAAATTGAAAAAATTCAAGTTAGTGACTGCATAGAATTTGTGTAGCCCACATTTCCAGTCCATTACAGCTTACGCAAGTCTACTACATGCGAGAAACGATATCTCGTTTTTATTTCCTTATATATGCATTGCGGTAAAATCTTCATTAGTCTGTTTGCCTACGTGCTTTGATGATGATCATAGAAAGTCAAAACCAATCAGTACGTGTGACCAACAGCAGTTGTGCTATGTTGTGCGATTTGTTAGACATAAGAAGTTTCATGTTTATCTGCAGCTCGTAAAAAGTATATAAGAAATCGATATCACCACCCACGCAATAAAGGAATGTTTAAAATATTAATTTGTTATTTATATATAAAATTTAGAACTATCCTTTATTGATATTAACCAAACCCATTTAACTTTCCGTCTTGAAGGTAATAGGAAATATTTCCATCTAAATCAAATACATGCCTGTTTTTTTAATTAAACAATTATTGATTGCACTAGTTGTGATAGAAATTCTTTAAATATATTTTGCAACTTGGGATTAACACCAATCCAATTTTATTTCACCAGTTGCACAAAATAGCAAAACTACCGTTAGTCACACGACATGATTGTCTTTTTGCTATGTTGTGCGACCTGGTTAAATACAGTGGAGTTGGTCTTTAGTCAAAACTTGCAAACTTGATTTAAGTAAATGCCTGATTTATAAATAGTGTACACACTAAGTTATGAGTAATCTTCAATATTTGCAATACAGCAGCTTTATGCATATTGGTTTTGTCGAACTCTAGGCAAGCGGGAGTAAATAAAATATTACTCAAATCAATGCGAACAAGAATAAATGTTTCGCCACTAAATCCTGTTTCAATTAAATGCTTCAAATTTAAGAACGTGTCGCATTAGAACAATTAATCTTTTAAAATAGTTGTAGGCTAGCATATTTCAGGAAGAAAGGGATCTTTCGCTTATTTGATTGTTTACGTTCAGTCAAACCCTCATTTGTCGCGAAACTCATTTTGCCTCCATACTTTCAATCATACTTTATTGGAGTCCCCAGTTGTATGCGAAGTAATTCCAAGTAGTAAGGCTATTAAAGGAACAGTATTAAAGTGGAGAAATTTCAAAAACAAATATTCGAAAAATAGAATTGTTTTTCTATTCGATACCTATACTGACCTATTTTGTCGGATCAACTTAATTTAAATTTGGCAGCACCCAATATTGGGTTTTTGAATGCACATTCGGTGTAATTAAAATGATTCTTTGTCGTAGTAAGACTCCATATGTAAGCAGAAAATTTCTGTGAAGATCAAGAAATATCTATTTTCAAAAGGAAAATGAAGTTTAAGGTAAAAAATGTAATTGAAAGAGCACTTGGTTGAATTTTTTACAGGTTAATATAACATATTTACCCACGTGGATATATTTGAAAATAAAAGGAATTGAAATATTTATCAACAGAACCTAATATACGTTTGATTCATTTCGCTATTCATTCTTGTTTTGATTACAAATTTAATCTGTTTTGCCTTTATTAACATCCTAATTTGTTTATTTTCAGCTTCAGGCCTCCAAAATCCAATGCTGAATGAATCGTTTGCTAGTGTCAATTCAGAAGATGATTTATCATCGTCTAAACGAAGTTTCCTTTCTCTACGACTTGTGGCAGAATGTTATGAAGTAGGCAAATATAAGCTTTATGTTATTTATTATTCGTTTTTTTTCTAATTATTAAAGAACCTAACAACCGTTAACTTATGTTATTTTAATTGGCTCGCATACACATATATTACGATATTATTTGATTTAACTATTTTTAACATATAAGAATGAACACTATTGCGTAATGAAATAAATTTCTTTAGTAAACGTCTTTTAAGCTAGTATCTGCAATCACCTATTTTGCATTAATTTATTTCATGCATTAGCAAATGAAGAAAATGAAAAACGACAAATATGTTATATCTTGAGACCATATTATTGAACCCTTTTATTAATTGAGCCCAAACGTAAGTACGATTCGTTAACGTTATTTTCATGGTCGTCTAAGAGAAGTTTTGCAACTGTATCATATACATAAGATAGATTAGGCACTGAATTTAATATTTAAAAATAGAATGGATCTAGATAACTTTTGATATTTTATAGTAAAAGAAATGCTCTTGTAACAAACACAAGAAGCCAAATTTGATTACAGTATATCCTTTACCTCATTAATACACAAATCGCGTTTTAGAGTAATATAATTTTGCAGCCTCTTCGTGACACCAACGCATTTATTCTTAAACGAATTTTACTTTAGTTCCGATGTCTTTTAAATCGATCGATGAAAGAAAAGCTAACAACAAGGATAAATAAACATTTTTTTCTAAAAATATTATCAAAATAGTTGAAACTTTTGCGTGAGATAGAATACAAATTCAGTTAAAAATGGTTACATAATAATATATAAACTCATTAGAAAAATCCGGTACTACTGCCTTCGAGATTTTAACCCCTGAAACCTTTAATTAAATATCATACAATTCATGTACTTTGACAATGGGTCGCCGCATTGGGTGTAATTTTCTTCCCTAATGAACTCGCACATTTAGCAGCTGGTAGTTCCAGAATATATATATATATATATATATATATATATATATATATATATATATATATATATATATAATCCACATCTGGGAAACGAACAAAAATTGAATTTTTGGCGAAAGGATTTGGTCGTTCTAGTATATTTTGGGAAAATAGAGAAAATTGTATATATTAGTCCTCAGCACAGTGTTTATTAATTATAATTTTCTTGTAATGGCTTTCCATTTAAAAATTTGACATGCAAAGTGTGTAATAAAATATTTTGAAGCCTATATTTATAGTCATTACGAAAAATTGAATCATAGGATTGCTAGTAATTTACTTCGTCTTGGCGAAGCGATTTCGTTCTCATTTTCACCTCAATTATCGATAAATGGATATATATATATATATAATATATATATATTTAAAATTTTGATAGTTTCGCCCTTGTTCATGTCAGTGTTCTTGATGGTGAGGCGTTATTAGCACCCATATTTATGCGAATGAAGCAGTGATACTTTTGTAGGTTTAAATTTGGCATTTTCTCTCTTTTTAGGTTATTTATGTCCAACAACATTTTGGTATTTTATCCTAATGTAATAAAGTGCTCAGTTATGGCTGATTTGAAGCTTAGAGGTTTTACTGTGAATATAATGCAATGGAATTGGCTGATTAGGTTCCATAACCAAATTCTTTCTTATTCAGGATTTATACTAGATATTGCACATAAGGAGACAAAAGAGTGTTGTTATTTAATCACATAAACCCGTGTATGCTGAAAATTTAGCTTGAAATGACACAACACCGCTATTGTGCTAACAAAGTGTAGGTAAGTTCGATATATTCACTATAATCAAGGTGGCGAAATTGATATAAACAGCTGACCCATTAGGTTCTTAAATTTTGTCAGTATAAACTAAGAATTGTATAGTGTAGAAAAGGCAATTCATCCAGTAGACCGGTTTTGTCCTTATTGGAAACTCATTACGTATTGGCCAGAATTTGCCGCGGACAGGGCTCGAACCTGGGCACGTCTGCTTCGGAATCTGGTGTTCTCACCACCGTCCGCGCAACGTATGCTCGCTTAATAATATAAATTTGATATATGCCAAATTATTTTATTTAACTTACAGTAGCAGTGCGTCTAAGAACAGTAGACAATCGCTTTTATCATGTGCTAATAGAAAACAAATATTTTATGAGCTTTATCGGAACTTTTGACTGAAACTTTTTTTAATAACCATTAAAACCTCATCAACGTGTCGTATATATTTTGAACATCAACTTATGCCTACCTTTAGAGATTATTTTCAAGATGACCTAGTGAAATTTCAGCTAAATTATGAGATAGATGACTCCCTATTGCCACACCGCCAACCTTTATATGGATGCTTCTAGTTAAATACAACTGTACATCTTTTGTGCATAGCAAAATAAGTTGGCGTAGAATATGACCTGGGACCGCGGATGGTAGTATGCTTGCGTCTGTTGTCTGAACTATAATGTCAATAGCTTTTTCACTTGGATCATTTATAAACAAAGACGTTATATCTTAACCAATGCGGATGTAATTAGCTACGCTGTTGCAATGAAGCTCAGAAAAGATAGATCATCTACAGAAGCCATGTACGGGCAACAAAAAAAATAATATTGCTCTACGTGAGAAATATTTTCAATGGTCAATTCTATGTTCCATGTATTTTCCAAGTAGTTAGTCTACATACGTGAACCGTTGTATTAGCTATTAATTAATTAATCGGTTGCCGATTTCCTTGTATTTATTAACAAAATCCAAGAAATAAATGTTAAAAATAAGATTATTGTGTCGTTTTATGTGACGTTGTCGTTTACAAATGACACAATTGAAGAAATTATTGGCATTATAGTTCATACTGTAGACCAAAACGTATTACCTCTCTGGTCCCAGGTCATGCTCCGCAAAAACTTATTTTGCTCTGCGCGAGAGATTTATTGTTTCGTATTAATGATAATATCCATAAAAATGTTGATAGTGTGAAATTGGGGGTACTCTATCTCCAGTGTTACCGGATGATTTACCAGGTTATCTTGATAACACATCCCTTAGGAGAGACAAAAGTAAATATGCTCTATATATAAATTATTTTGATGATTTTTTGTCGTTCATAAAAGTAGATCTTAGTTACGTACACCGCTTGAAAGTTTCAATAAATCGCATAAAAATAACGGTTTCATGCCTGAGCATAAGAAAGCCGATTGCGTACCATTCTCGGATTCAATACTAAAGAAATATATTAATTGTAAATAAAAAAAGAAATATTTACCTTATATATTCAATAACATGCCTCGTGCGTGCTTTGTGACATATACACATTTGCTAGTTTCTTTCATGTGATTTATTGAGTGCGATATAATTTTAAAATTTATTTACCGTGTTTTCATTCGTAAAGTGTATCACAAACTAATTGGTTGGAACAAACGCACATTTTGAATCGCGTAATTTGTTGCCGCAAGACAAACAAATACTTAGGTTTTTATTCGAATTTTATGTCATGTGGTTTATATTTAGTTTCGCTTTATGTTTTTTGCACACAGTTATTGCTTTTCAATTACAACAAAATTAACTGTCCATAGTGGTAATTAACGAAGCCCTTACCTTCCATATTTTGTTCAATTTTTGCATGGCCTGTCTTATCTAATAATTGTATTTATGCTGACGATTCTCGTTTGGACATTCTGATGCTTGCTAGGCTTGATTAGTTGCCTGTTCAAAAATATGTGCCTGATATTACTTACTTTTGTGATGATTTAGAATTACTTGCGTCCTAATTAATATTGGTGAGTTTAAATCTATTCCAGCTAATACAGCATCGATTCGTGATTAAACAATAAATGATTGCGCGGGTTTGTGGTAACAATTCTTTAAATCAAGTTTACGAGCTTGAAGTAAACACCAATCCCATTGTATTTAACCAGTCGTTGAACAACATAACAAAACTACCGCCAGCTGCAACGCACTGACGCGTTTCGACCTTCAATGATTATCATCAGAGTACGAAGGCAAACTGACTAGCGACGATCAAACCGCATTGAATATATTTGGAAAGCAAAACTAGATATGCGGCTCTCACCTCTAGTAGCCTTGCATACATTATACTTGACTGGAAATGTTTGCAATACTGGAGGTAATAGCAGCATATCTAGTTTTGCTTTCCATATATATTCAATGCGGTTTGATCCTCGCTAGTCAGTTTGCCGTTGTACTCTGATGATAATCATGGAAGGTCGAAACGCGTCAGTGCCTGCGACTGGCGGTAGTTTTGCTATGTTGTTCGACGTCTGGTTAAATACAATGGAATTGGTGTTTACTTCAAGCTCGCAAACATAATTTGAAGAATGATTCGTAATTCTTTGTCGTAGCTTGTAATATTAGTTTTAATTCTAGCATTTTGAAGTTGTAAAGTGTGGTACTACTGTATTTGTTTGGACCTTAGACGCGTTTTGTTCCAATTTGGTTGGCACTGTTAACCTATGTTATGGCCGTTTGCAGACATTGACTTTGGCAATTATTTGTGCTGAAAATATATGTTATATTGAACAACGGTGTTGCGCAATACGATCATCAAATTTAGAGTATCTACGGTTTTTTTCCGTAAGTAGTAGATTTTCACTATCAGTTTCGCAAAGATCTAATTTATCCTCATTTCCAAGTACGCATCGAGTTCTTCTTCGTGGTGGCTGGGTGTTGATTCGTCCCTTTGCTCCAAAGGCTACAACTTCATTCATATTAACCACTGGAAATGAAGTACCATTTTAATCTTTGTTGACTGGCTACGTTTTAGTACGATATTTTCTGGACCATCCTCAAGCTTCTAATCACACACACACACACACACACACACACACACTGTACAATGCTCACAATAACAGATTGAAGTAAATTTAATAACCTCATTCCGAAACAGACCTTTGTATATATTAATTTTTTACTCAATAATGGTTTTAAACAAATAATGGCCTCAATAACTAAACTCTATATATGCATATGCCTGGAGTACATCGAAACATCCACTCGACAAACCTATATATATATATATATATATATATATATATATTTTAATTATTTATTTATTTATTTATATATACATCCTACAAATGTAATACCAAACCCTTTCCTCCAACAAAAATTCTCGGTTTACGTAATCTCATTAAGTGTGCAGAATAATAATGGAAGGAAGGAGAACGCATCGGACATGTGTGGTTTAGCTGTACTTTTGCGATATCGCGGTAATTAAATTTAAAATTCAAATCTGTATACGGGTTTTGTCGCAGAGCTAATATATATGCAATTGTGTATTAGGTGTGGTGCACCTAGTAACGAATTAGTTCAAATATGACCAGAACGTTAAACCAAGGACAGAATGAACGGGAAGTATAATCTCGTGCACATTCGTTTTGTGCCTACTGGCGACTCATTAGAAGTAGACGGTATTACGCTTTTATCCCACTATATATTTTGGTGAGGAATGTATGAAAATAGGGCGATACAATCTCCTATACGAATGTGTAAACCTGCAGTAGTGAAGCTTACTTCATATAAGAACAACACACTATAGATAACAAGTCGCCAGTAAACACAAAACGAATGTGACCGAGATTTTAGTTTCCGTCCATGCTTTGTTTTACCCTTCTGGTCATATTTGAACTAATTTTTTACTAGGTGTGCAACACTTAATACACAATTGCATATATATATATATATATATATATATATATATATATATATAATTTCTTCGCCACAAACAGTATCTAGCTATTATACATTTAATTAAATGATGCGATAGCTGATATCGATCAAGGCCAGAGTGTATGAATTTGCTGGAGTAAAACGTGTTCAAATATAGTTTTAATTCTCAATTTTGATGAACTTTAGCATACATTGCGATCCATGCTGTCGGTATCAGGTACCGAATCGGCAACCATTGTATTGGTACCAAGCACCTTTTCGGTATGATAATGTTGGTATCGGTTGATGACACAATAGGCATAATGTTGGTACCCTTTATGGACTCGGTGTATATTAGGCATTGTGAGTTGGCTTCTAAGTCGCATTTTGGAAGACTTTATATGACGTTAGCTTCGCTAGTGCAACTTTACATATTGATATAGGATATTGTTCCTTCCTATTTTCCTACATTCCTCGCCCGAATATATAGTGTGTAGAGGGCGTAATACCGACTCCTACTGATAAGTCGCCAGTAAGTAGGAAACAAATGTGCACGAGATTCTACTTTCCGTTAATGCTGTCTTTGGTTGATATTTCTGATTATATTTAAACTTTTTTTGACACAACTGATGTTCGTAGGCTGCAACAAAAGTTACCTAGAGAGTAAGAGAATGCAAGCCAGAACGACACTTAGGTTAGGAACAAATTTAGAGAGAAAGGAAGAGGTAGCAGAGGCAAAGTATAAGGTAACCTATTATTTGATTATTAAACTTCAACATTATTTAATTTCTCATTAACTTTATCCTCATAACCTGGCAGGTTCATTAATACTGTTGCGCCACCTCTATCCGCCTTAAGGCACATTACTTTGTTGGATATGGACATATATGTATATAATTGCTTCCATAAGTTGGTTGACTTAGAGGCATGCATATTATTAGTTACTGTATATCTTTTATGTAAGTTACATTATACTTTGCACTTGCCATCTCCTCCTTTCTCTCTAAGGTTGGTCTTCAACTAAGCGTCGCTTTGGCTTTCACTCTCGTTATTTCTGGGTATCTTTTATTGCAGCCTACGCATATCATTTGTATTAACAAACAAATTTGTTAAATTTTCTCCTTTTTGAATTTTAAATTTAATTACCGTAACATCGCAACAGTACTGTTATACAACACATGTTCGATACTTTATCTCAACCATTTCTCATTAACATTCTGCACACTTGATAAAATGGCGTATACAGGGAATTTAAAATTCCTGTAACTGTACTGAAGGAAAGGGTTGGGTCTGCCATCTGCAGGATATATATATATATATATCTAATTGGGAAGAAAAAACTCATTAATTACATAGTGGATATTTTTTTTTGAAATTTGATTGCAGAGTGCCAGCTTCATATTTTTCAATGCCACTTTTTGCGTACGCGGGTTGTAGCTTTGCACTAACAGTTTCACAGAGATCCGATTGATCACAATTTCTATTTCGTTTTTTTCTTTGATCGGGCTGAGTTTGTATTCCTAAACGTCGCAAGTTAACAAAGATGTGATAGAACCGCATTTACATTGGTTAGTATGAACGGTGTTGAAGTCTTTGGAAGAAAGGTACGAATACAAACCCAGCCAATCGAAGACAAAAAGGAAATGGAAATTGTGATCAACCGGATCTTTGTGAAACTGTTACTGCAAAGCTACAACTCGCTTACGCAAAACGCGGCATTGTAAAAACGTGGATAATGGCCATTTATTTCGGCACTACTAAACTTCACGTTACAATCTTTCATTTGTATAAATCCTGGTTTTCATTTGATTATATGGGTGGCAACAAATCTGATTCGGTTTTGCTTCTATATATTGTTTGGGCTGATTAGTAAGTGTGTATGCGTATGTGTCTCTGTGTGTGCCTGTTTACATGTAAATGTTTTTTTCGTTGTATTGCAAAGTGATTTCTGGGATCTATTAATTCTTATATTGATGGCTTGAGAGCTAACCAACTGTTCACATTACTGACTGCTACGTGTACGAATATTATTTTCCCGTGTCTGGTTTTCGTTTTCCCTTGTACCGCAACCGAGTCAGATTTGTTGCCCCGCACATAATCATATGAATTCAGAGGATGTATATTAATGAAGTATTGTAAAGTGAAGTTCAGTAGGCTCGAAATAAATGGTTATTGTCCACTTTGTTATTAAAATGTATTTTCTTACTAATTAGAAATATACTGTGTAATATCTAAAGGCAATGGACATAATAAAGATATATATATATATATATATATATATATATATATATATGTATATATATATATACATATATAAATGCTTGTGGATTTTTAATGTTCTCCATGCGTACGCATATAAAGAATTTAGTTACTGAGACCATTATTTGTTTCAAACCATTAATGAATCACAAATTAAAACATACATATATCTGTTTTGCAACGAGGTTGCCAAATTTGCATAAATCTGTTCAAATCCTGTCCGCGGCAAATTCTGACCAGTACACGATGAGTTCCCAATAAGGACGAAGCCGGTCTACTGGATGAATTGCCTTTTCTACATTACACAATTCTTAGTTTATACTGACATATTTAAGTAATTAATGGGTCAGATATATATCAAGACCGCAACCTTGATTATAATAATTGTTATCGCCACCCGCGCAACCAATGTTCGTTTAACACTTTACTGTCTTTGACTAGAAGCCTGATGATGGTATTGAGGAAAGGGACGAATCAGCACCAAGCCACCACAAAGACAAGACTGATGCGTACTTGGAAATGAGGATCAATCAGATCTTTGCGAAAAAAACGGTGGATAATCTCAATTTATTTTAAACTGGTATTCTTGTTATTGATAAGACCCTTATTCGTGTCGGATATCTTACTGATTATACTGAATATTAATTGAATTAGAATACGTTTACTAACCTTGAAACTTGATTTGTAGTTCGGCATGTACTAGTTAATGTCTTTTTTACGGATGATGACACGTTATTGGCACTTATAATCGGGCCATAAATAGAAGATATGATCCAAGTGATACTTCTGCAGGTAAAAGTTTGGCATTTCCTGTTTTTGTTCTAATTGTAAATAGTAATCTGAATTTTGCACTTTCATTGTAATGTCCGGAATCTACAACGTGCTCAGTGAAGCCTGATTTGTCGGTTGGTTTGATCTTACTGAGTATAGAATTATGTGGCAAGTGCTATTTAGGTTCTGTAACCGAATACTTTCCTTTTTCGGCCTTTTTTCTTGCAACTTTAAAGGCTGTAAATTTAATGAATTCGGAATTAAACGAATTGTGACAATTTGTCATTGATTTGTAAGGTGCTTTGAAGGATTGGTTAGCGTTTAATCTTCGAATAGTGTCTTTTAAGTTAGCCTTATAGCGTAATTTAAATTGTAGATAACTGTTGCTGCTTTATTTTTCTAGCTGTGTTCCAGGTCACAATTGCACTTTGATGAATTTACATGGACACATATTATCCAGAATAATTTTTCATTGTAAAAAAATAACTTCCTCGATCTTAAGTTCAGACTTCAAACCTGAGTTACATCAAACTTCTGTCTGTGATTAATTCACCCACAGATGCCAATATTGATGAAGTCCAGACTCATATACAGTTAAATAGAATAATATTGCAACAACTTCATGAAGAATCGGCTAGATAAAAACAATGGAAATTTGCAGAAACGGTAGATAGAAAAACGTCTACGTCTCGAGAAATCAGACGAAGGTTCTAGAATAACAGTTCCATCTAAGAACGATTGCATAAATGCAATGAGGTTATGCCTCGATTATTCGTAGGATTTTAAACTTGAAAGAAATTCAGAATTAGTATTCGTATAACACAGAATATGAAATAATTTGATTCAGACGCAAATGTGAATCTGATTTCAAGAGATCAGACAAAAGTCAGAAATTATAAGCATCAATTTTTTGGGAAACTATAAAATCTAAACTAATAAGTAGGCAGAAAGCCAAATTTTTCCAAACAAATTACCATTTCATTTCGTCGAGCATCTGTATTATTAAAACGCATGGCATACAACATATTTTAAAACGAAATGAATAATAGGATATGTAAAGATTAAGCATAATTAGCATTCAAATAAATTAAACTGTACACAGCACAGGTTATTATTAAGTTCATATTTAAATTGTGCAGTCAAATCATAGTCAAACCACATTAAAAAATGACCTCCAAAAATAAATGTTAGTGTCCTGTCAACTATTGTACCAACTGCGGCAGATATACATTTTATACATGCTTCAGAAATCTAGTTCATTACAAATATGTATTAGGTGTTGCGAACCTAGTAACAAATTAGTTGAGTTGTGACCAGAAGGATAAACCAAAGGCTGCATGAACGGAAAGTATAATCTCATGCACATTCGTTTCATGCTTACTGGCGACTCATCAGTAGGAGCCGGTATTACGCCCTTTAACCACTATATATTTTGGTCAAGAATGTGGGATAATAGGACGGTACAATCGCCTAGACGAATGTGTAAACCTGCAATAGTAAAGCTAACATCATATAGTCTACGACAATGCGACTTCAACGCTAACTAACACTGTATAATATATATACCGAGTCTGTAAAGGAATCCAACACAATGGCTTTTTTTTAGTAACCGATAACAAAATTATTGTACCGAAATGGTACATGGTACTAACACTATGGTTTCCGTGTCGGCACATGGTACCAACATGATGGATATCAATTTATGCTAAAGTTCACCGAAATTGAGAATTACAACAATTTCTGAACACCTGTTACTCCCGTAAATCCATGCACTCTGGTCTTGATCGATATCAGTTATCACATTTCGCGGTAAGCATGACATCATTCAATTCAATATATTATACAGTTAAATACTGTTTGTTGCGAAGAACTAATATATATGCATGTATGTATTAGGTTTTGCGAACCTAGTAACAAATTAGTTCAGTTGTGACCAGAAGGATAAACCAAAGGCAACATGAACGGAAAGTATAATCTCATGCACATTCGTTTCGTGCTTACTGGCGACTCATCAGTAGGAGCCGGTATTACGCCCTTTAACCACTATATATTTGGTCGAAGAATGTGGAATAATAGGACGGTACAATCTCCTAGACGAATGTGTAAACCTGCAATAGTGAAGCTAACATCACATAGTCTACGACAATGCGACTTCAACGCTAACTCACACTATATAATATATATACCGAGTCTGTAAAGGATACTAACACTATGGATATTGTGTTATTAACTGATACCAACATTATTGTACCGAAATAGTACATGGTACTAACACTGTGGTTTCCAAGACGGTACATGGTACCAACATGATGGATATCAGTTTATGCTATAGGTCACCGAAATTGAGAATTACAACAATTTCTGAACACCTGTTGCTCAAGTAAATCCATACAAACTGGTCTTAATCGATATCAGTTACCACATTTCGCTGTAAGCATGACATCATTCAATTCAATATATTACAGTTAAATACTGTTTGTGGAGGAGAACTAATATATATGCAAGTATGTATTAAGTGTTGCGAACCTAGTAACAAATTATTTCAGTTGTGACCAGAAGGATAAACCAGAGGCAGCATGAACAGAAAGTATAATCTCATGCACACTCGTTTCGTGCTTACTGGCGACTCATCAGCAGGAGCCGGTATTACGCCCTTTAACCACTATATATTTTGGTCAAGAATGTGGGAAAATAGGACGGTAAAATCTCCTAGACTAGGTTCGCAACACCTAATACATATATACATATATATATATATATATATATATATATATATATATAATATATATATATATATATATATATTAGTTCTCCGCCACAAACAGTATTTAACTAGTTCATTATATGTATTGACAAAAGAAATCAAGATATGCATTTTTCCACTTTTTTAAATTAAATGATTTAGGATAATGATGATATTTGCTTTATTTTCTCTTCTCCATGTTCTATGGGTGTAAATACAGTATAGGCTTGCGGGATTTAAATAGTACGGTCTGACATTTTTTGAAAATGAAATACACGAGAATGCTTTAGATCACTATCAAACCTATTTTTGACGGATCGAAAACAAAACTGTATATAGTTCATAAATGTTAGCTTATTTGTGAACTATATGTTAATATTATGCGGATGATAATTTCCTGTACTAAGCCAAATTTATGTTAGATGCGTTTTTTAAAATGCTTATTTAGTTTACTTCAATACCAGCCTTCGTATAATATTGATTAATTTCGCATTAAGCATATCGATTAAAGGTGGTCTACAGCCTTATGTGGAACAACATCGTATAGCTGTATAAGTTTCTGGAGTTTTATTGTATTTATAAGTTAGTCGTTACAATTTATTTTTGCCATTTTCTTCCTTTTTCGAGGTTGATATCTATCTATGTCATTGGTATTTCGCGGTTCGTTTCAGAGAATATCAGATCAGATTTTCTTTCATTAAAACCAGATCCGGCATGCGTATTTCTAAGTGGAATTATTAAGCACTAATGTCTATATATATATATATATATATATATATATATATATATATATATATATATATTATAAAAAGTAAAATAAGGTACATCATTAAACATTATTTATGCGTTTGATTATCACAAATATTGATTTTTTTAAAAATAGTTATATTTCTGTACGTCTTCATTTATGTTTTTCTTTTGACTGTTTGAAGGTTCGTGTCAGCCCTATTGTGAGTCGGAAAGGCTATCTACTCTTCTTTGACGAGAAAACTGGTGCATGGATGAGGAATTGGTGCGTTGTGAAAAGGCCATTCCTCTTCCTTTATAGCAGCAATAATGACATGGTCGAGAAAGGCATTGTTAATTTGACAACCGCTCAGGTGGAATACAGGTCTGTTGCCATTTTAATTTTCATCTTGTATATTATTTCTTAAGCAGACTTTAACGAGCTTCCCTTAATGGAATAACTGATAGTTGTTTTTTTCTATCTTAATGACAAAAATCTTTATATTAGTTAGTTCGGTGACAAATGAATGATAATTGGGTTTAAGTCTACTCTGAGAGAGATATAGCTTATATTTTAAATTAAATTTGCAATTTATAAACAGGCATCAGGCGTAATTTGTACTTTTTGCCAAATATAGACAGAGCACAGTCAAAAACACGGAATGACGTGTTTTATCTAGCCTTGGTCACCATTAAAATACAAGAACAAACTGACTTAATAGTAAAAACCGCAATTAATATATTATTTCATGAAACTTGAATTAAATTGATGTTCCTCGTTCTAGTATGAATAATAAATGACAAATATGAATTTATTAATGCTGATAAAATTAGTTAGGATAACTGTATATATATTGGATCGCCTAAATTCAAATCGAGTATAACTAAAGCAAGACTATCAATGGTAATTTCTGAATATCTGACTTTTAAACTATTATGTAACCATTGCGGTGTGATTGCTGCTCGTTCGCTTGCCCTCGTGGTTTAATCATTGACTAGAAAGATGAAAACACATCAATACGTGTACCTGATGGTAGTTTACCTATTTTTAACAACTGTTGCTAAATGGGAGTGATTTAAACTGCTTTTAAGCAACCGTTACCTAATCCGCACAGTCAATGAAGGCTTATCTAAATTAAATGACGTTTTTCATTAATGTTTGAAATGTGAGCTTCAATAAAATTAATAATAACCCTGAAATATGCAAAAATAAAAATAAGTTTTACTAGATACAAGAAACGTTGCTTTCTCATTTTATCCTCAAATATCTACAATCGACCATATATATATATATATATATATATATATATATATATATATATATATATATATATATATATATATATAATGAATGGCAAACCAAATAAAAATGTTTAACGTGGAGATTGTGATCAACTGTGTGCATTAACAATAGTTTAAGCTCAATTCACTTTATGTATTGCCAGTTTGACAAAAATGATACTGCACTGTCTCGTATTATTTTCCCACATTCTTCACCCAAATATATAGTGGGAAAGAGCGTAATACCGGCTCCTGTTGATGAGACGCCATTAAGCACAAAACGTATGTGCATGAGATTATACATTCCATTCATGCTGTCTTTGGTTTTTACTTCTGGTCACAATTGAACTAATTTGTTACTAGGTTCGCAACACCTAATACATACTCAGACTGCAGTTTTTTTATCAATAGATATTTACATGGGGTTAACTCATTGCTTTTATTACATTTAATATTTGTCTTAAATTTCCAGTCCGGAAAGCATACGTGCGAGGATTGACTAATAAGTTGCGCAAATATAAGTATGATTTGTACAAGCAGAAATGGCACGCTAGAGCATTGAAATTGAATTGTAGGTGATGCACGCATTTGATTGGTCAGTCAACTGTTTCACATTTCCGTTTGTTCTGACTTTCTCTCTCTTTCTCTCTCTCTCTCTCTCAATATATATATATATATATATATATATATATCATTAGTAGATACTTGAAGAACAAATGTTGCGATTCTTGTATCTGACAGCATTTATATTTATAATTTTGCATTGAAAAGGTAATATAACTGAAGATTATGTAATAGATTATATAAAACATTTTTTTCATGCTTATTTAACAGAATCATACCAATAATTTTTTATCCAAAAGATAAAAACATATGACAGTTTTCCTCTTTCGAATTTGAATAAAAGTTTTCTAATATGCAAGTGAATCATTGCGTTAGACCAGTCTATTGTAATTTAACGAATATCTTAATTTTAATTCGAATATTGTAAATAAGATAGAAACGTTTAATCGAAAATTTAACTATCATATACAGTTTTATTTTTGTATGCGCAATCAGCTAAAAGATAAATCAGAATCACCTATCGGCATGTATATCGACTAAAAATGGTTTTCATTTTGCCTTACTTTCTTAAAAGTAAAGTTACCACTTTTAAGAATAAAAGATGTGATTTTGTATTAGGTATTGCGCACCTAGTAACGAATTAATTCAAATAGGACCAGAAGGATAAACCAAAGTCAGTATGAACGTAGGGTATCATCTCATTTGCACATTCGTTCCGTATTTATGGTGACTCACCAGTAAGAGTCTGTATTACGCCCTATATCCACCATACATTTAGTCAAAGAACGTAGAACAATTCGACGCCACGATCTCCTACACAAATGTGTATACAAGCTGAAGTTTTGTGACCTTCATATAAAATAATTTATAATGTGACTTCAAACCCAACTCTCTATATATAATATATATATATCGAGCCATCAAAGAGAATCAATATGATGTTTTCCGATTCGATACATGGAACCAACACAATTGATTTCAAAATATGCTCAATTTTGCCAAAATAGCGACTTACAGGCTACGTTTCGGAACGCGTTTTCCCGTTCCATCACCAGGCCAATAGTCACATATATACACAGCACAATAATCACAATAGCAGATTTAAGCAAATGTGATTATTGTGCTGTGTATACGTGTGACTATTGGCCTCATGATGAAAGGGAAAACGCATTCCGAAACGTAACCATTAAACAAAGATTGGATAGAACCGTATTTCCAAAGGTTAGTATGAACGAATACACGCCCAGCCCGATCCAAGGCAAAACAGATAAGGAAAGGGAAATTGGGATAACTCGGATAATTTTTGTCGGACAATTTGGCGAATATATTTTGCTTATGGAAAGATGTTTTCATCCGTTTTAAAATATTATTTAGAAATATTATGTCTCAAATAATGTGTTTTCTAGACCAATGAACAATATTGAAAGTTAAATACTGTTTGTTGCGAAGAGCTAATATATATGCAAGTATGTATTAGGTGTTGCGAACCTAGTAACATATATATATAAATATATAATATATATATATATATGCAAATATATGAATATTTTATGTTAGGAAACAATATACCTACTAAAGATAGCTCTAATAATTATGGTCTTTATATATATATATATATATATATATATATATATATATATATATATATATGTGTGTGTGTGTGTGTGAGCGCTATCGTTATATAAACAGCTATTCTCACTAAATGTGTGTTTAAACACGAATCAGTAAATTAAAATTGCATCATTATTGATAAATTGAAGTTCCGCAGATAATCGCGCCTCTGTCCTGCCATCAGCTGCCACTTTGCAAATGGGATCAACTGCTGCGTGGAAAAAGACAGGTAGCATTTCGCCTATGCGTGACAGCACGGACGGCGCGGATAGTACCATCGACAGTGGAATTATGTCGGAAACGGCCCAGGCAAGTTAACGATTTTATTTATTGCAATAAGCACGTATTTTATGGGCTTATGTACATGTGTAGACAAATTAAGTCTCAAATATGCTGCACATAGTTCATTTAGAGACAACTGGAAGTAATGGCCAACAAAGAGAACAATAAAAGTAAGCGGCAGGGTCACACCGTGATTGGAGCAACAGATTCTGAAGCAGAAGCGCAAAATTGACTAAAACTGCTCCAAACTGTGAATTTTTAAACATAAATAAGTTATATATATATATATATATATATATATATATATATATATATATATATAGTGTGATTTAACAAATGTAAGCAACAATTAGTCTTTATTCGGAAATTATGAATAGGCATTTTACTGATTAAATTTGAAAGCATAATGTCACCTTTTTGTTGCTTGGTTTAAATAAATATGCTTAAAGATTGCAGACTTCGAATCGTTTTTTCCCTTGTACTCATTTAATAAATCGTAGAATTCGAACTTGCGTCTAATTTTAAAAATATAGTTTGCCAGCTTGGAATAAAAACCAAACCCAATTTATCTAACCAGTCGCAAAAAAACACAGCAAAACTACCATCAGTCACACGTATTGACACGTTTCAACCTTCAATGATCATCATTAGAACCCGAAAACAAACCGATTAATAAGGATCGAACCGCCAACCATATAGAAATTATGGAAAATCAGATATACGGATCTAAGCTTCATTAGTCTCGCAAACATTGTGCTTGATGGGAAATTTCGGGCGTAAGATATCTACTCAGCCAAGAACGTTCACTTTATTCAGACTTCGCCGTGTTTACACAAACCCTGCAATTAAAAATTCATCGATTGCGCAGGTGGTGACAACGATTCTTAAAATCAAGTTTACGAGCTTGAAATAAACGCAGAACGCAATGTGTCTGTCCAGTAGCCCAACACAGCAAAGCCATCGTCAGTCACACGTACTGACGCGTGTCGACCTTTCATGATCTTCATTAGAGCACGACAGCAATCTGACTACCGACTATGACGCCTAACCATGTTGCGCGGGTGATTTAATAAACTTTTGTCACACCTGTGAAACTAACGATTTTTTATTATATTGACTATATATAAACTGAGAAAATGTTAATTTTCGTGACTGCAAATAAATTGTGCAGCCGAGATTTCCAGTCAAGTACAACGTATGCGAGACTACTAGAGGTGAGAGCCGCATTTCTTATTTATCATAACTTAGAAATGATTTGCGGTTGAATCTCCGTTAGTCCGTTTCCTTTCGTACTCTGTTGGTCATCATGGAACGTGGAAACATGTCAGTACGTGTGACGGATGTTAGTTTTTCTATTTTGTGCGACCGGTTATTTAAATTAGGTGTAAGGGTTTATTTAAAGATCGTAAACTTGATATAAATTATTGTTATCACCACCCGCGCAATCAGTAAGTTTTAAATTGTAAAACTTATATAAATGCGACGAAAGCCAGAAAAGCTTAATGTACTTGATTGCGTAATTATTGTACAACAGACATGTCCATTCGAGTGCAATGTTAATAAGTCTACTAAAAGTGAGAGCCTCATTTCTAATTTTACATTTATTCGATATGAATTTCGATTTGGTTCTCGCTAATCAGTTTGCATTCTTGATCTGATCATGGCTTTCGAAGGTCGAAGCGCGTCAGTACTTGTGACCGCCAGAATTCTTCAGTTGTGCAGCTGCTTTGTTGCAACGGGATAGGTGTTTACTTCAATTTCGCAAGTTTAATTTTAAAGAATATTTATCAACATCGGCGTAATCAGTAATCGTATATATTTTATAAGTACAGCGAATGATGCACACATTTTACTTTCATCACTTTATGTAGATTGTACAGCCACACTTTACAATAGTGTACAATTTTTCAAAAACCTGTAGGGTTAAGTACCATTTTATACAGTACAATGATTTTATTTTCAAAAATATGTTCAAAAGTGAATGTTTAAAATTATGACAATTACAGACAATCATAATAATTTTATGAAAAGTTATGTTTTCCCTTAAACAAATCTAGTGCTCATACTCACAGTTATCCATGGCCTTATCTGTTTGACAGGTGTATCGGATTCTCGGCTCTGCATTACCGCTGAGCAACATGTTCAGTTTAGTAACACCAAATCGCAACATGCTAGTACAAACCGTCACCCAGCCGTGTTTACGGGCTAACCCGCGCCTGCAACAGGCCCTGCTAGATGGAACGCCTATTGATACAGCGACTCTGGCCGCATCTATGACTGCAGTTGCTTTGGGTGGTGGAGGTAACACCAGTCGTGGAAGTGGATCTAATTCGTCAGTTTCTACACCAGGACGGCCAGGTTTAGGTGGAAAGTTAAGCGTTGTATCTACCAAAGAGAAGGCAGCAATATTGTTAGGCAATTCTCAAGTTGTAGCCTGTTTCAACAATAACAGAAACAACAAATATCAGCCGAAGTTATACACTAGCCAGGAACTGAATACGGATTACTCGTCAGGTGGGCTTGTTACCGACGAAATAAGCCAAGAAGTGCATGATTGGCTCTATGCGTTCAACCCACTTATGGCAGGCCAGCTAAGGTAAACATTTAGATTGACGAATAATCCTCAGCTATTCTCTCTTGCTCACCAGACTTGTGTATTTTTGCTGGAAAATTGTAAATTTAAATAATATTTAAATGTATGATTTTATTTTAAAATTCAAAATCGGCATTGTAATTGAAAGCTTAGTTAATTGTATATTTTGTTTCGTAATTCGTTACTAATTTTAATCGGCATTAATGCTACTTTAAAATTAGATTATTTGAGGTTGAAGGCCAGAAAGAGCCTAATTCGTAATAACTTCGGCATATATGGCACATGCTTAAATGCCTTTCTTCAATAGAAGCTTGTATCATCTATCCGGTCCAGCATAAAATTGATTTAACACTGAAGAATAGAGCAATTCGCATAAAAGGAACAAGTTCATGGGTTATATCTTGCTTTATGTTCATTTCGTTTATAAACAAGACCAACTTTGAGTTATGCTTCAGAGAAATTGTATTAAATATCACTAAATAATATGCACTTGCACAAAAATTTGTTTTACCACTCTCAACATACATTAAGGTTTATTTACTGAATGCTAACATTTATATTGGCGTTGACGTTTTTTAAGGAAACTCCACCCTGTTTTGCTCAATAAATTCCAACATATTTTTAGTCATTCATTGCCTGCATATCACAGACATTTTAGTGGTTTTACCAGGTAGACTTCATTACCTATGATCACTAATAAAAGATTTGAAACAAAATTTGGTTTTGTTGAAATGGTATTGTTACCTCTCCACTTTAGATTATGCTGCTCAGAACTATATTATATAATATATATATATATATATATATATATATATATATATATATAATATCATCTACATACCTTTTGTAGAGTGCGCACTTTCATCGGGCAATACATTCATTACAACAGCAGTGTGCCAAAATCCCACAAAAGAAACTTAGTAAACAACCTAGCAAACAGAATCAGGAAGATCTGCTCTGAACACAAGATCGAGGGAGAACTGGGCTACCTCAGGAAAATTTTGCTAATGAACAACTATCCAGAGCGATTCATTGATGTCAACATCAGACCACGGCAGATTCGCACTAGAGAGGATACCGCCAAGCAGGTTTTCCTAAACTTACCATTTAGAGGCGACGTACCAGCCTCAATAATTGCACGGCGGCTGAATAGAATAACTAAGGAGAACTTTCCCAGTGTTAAAGTTAATATGACATTTAGTACACAGAGAATCATGAGGTTGGATGCCAAAGATCAATTGCCAATTCTCTCCAAATCATTCATAGTCTACAAATTCTCATGTATGTGCGGTAGCACATATATCGGACGTACGAAGAAGCAATTGATAAGCAGAATCCAGCAACATTTGCCACAGAAATTGATTAACAAAGGCTTGGCACCGTCAGGAAAATCAGCTATTTCCGATCATATATTGGCAACGGGGCACCCTGTCAATTCGACCAATTTCACAATTCTACATAAAGCAAAATCAGAAAAATTATTATTTATTTATGAAGCCCTTTATATAAAACAACAAGCACCTGGCCTAAATATTCAAAAGCTTCATCAACATGATATTCTAATCGACTGGCCACGAATAACAAAATTAACAACAATTTACTAGTATCCAGGCAAGACCGAACACGCCCTCGACTAGAATCAACAAACATTCAATCGGATTGGCAACAAACTGAAGAGAAAAAAACAGATGCACATACGGTGACAGAAATTTCCAAACAATATGAGCGTTCAACACTGCAATCCGCACTTGCGCTGTTACCAAGTGAAGAACACAAATTTTCGCAAAAAGGTGAAACGAAAGATTACACTCGGAAAAATAGCACTCGTACACGTAACAGCGAACAATTCAAAAAGATGGTTAATTCTCAAGCCATTAATACAATAATGACCAGATCTCAGACATCACTTTGCAATACAGTGAGAAGGACCTTTACATGCAAACAGGCACAAACCAGACACAAACGCATACACACTTACCAGCCAAAACAAGAAATAGAAAACCGAGTCATATTTGTTGCCACCCACATATTCAAATGAAAACCAGAATGTATATAAATGAAAGATTGTAGAGCGAAGTTTAGTATTCTCGAAATAAATGGCCATTATCCACTTTGTTAATGTGTTTTTCTTCCTAAATAGAAATATACTGTGTAATATTCGAAGATAATGAACATTATATTTATATATATATATATATATATATATATGAAATCTATATACATTTTCGACATCCAATTATAACAATTTTGTTATTGTGTAAAATAGCATAACTTGCAATATAATGTATTATAATTTAAAATTATTTCAATATTATTTTTTTATTCTTTTAATTCTGTGATTTTCTGCCAATGCATCTAATTTTTAGATCAAAAATGGGTCGATCTCGAAAAGCCGCCCTGCAGGAGAAACAAAAAATCGTTAACGAGGTCGCTGTTAAATGAATTTCCGTTATATGAATCTCGAAGCAGAATTTAGTCCTCCAAATTAGTTTCGTATGTGTATTTCTTCTAAACTTGTCAGCCATTGGTGTTTGTTTTCTATTCGAATCACTAGCTTTGCTAATATTTTGGAGGCACCTTTCACAATAAGCTACGATATATACGTTCTGTTTTGAGTTTAGAGGGCATCTGTCGGTCAAAGTAACTTATCTGTCTTGAACCACAAATAACACAATATAGCGCAATCATTGGGAAACATACTTTTGAGCTATTATGCAATTAACTTTTGTTTCAACATTCTTGTGCTGATTGATAATGCCACTGTAGTGGCCAACGGCTGTTGAACCAACAAAAATTGCCCAATCATCCTATAGCCGATTCCTCTTCAACCTGATTTCTATTCTTTTGGCCTGTTTCCTTCTAGCGATGGTTATGTTAACCGAGTCCAGCTAGAAGTGCTGCCCCACCCCAATAAAAAAGCAAAGTGAGATTGGTGTTTTTTTTAAACGACAATTATGTGTTTACAAATGAATTCAATAAACGATTTAGTGAATAAAAATTTTTGTTTTAGAAAATTTTCATGCAAGCAAACATTTTACAAATATGATCATAACAGTTAGTCTCCATGCCGCTCTCCCCCCCCCCCAATGCTATTCTGGGGGTATTATAATAATTGAGAGTTCACGCATACGCATATATATTCCAAAGATCAAATATGAAAGCCGAATTAAACAGTATAGAATTTTTTTAGCATGGTCGTCTAAATTAAGCATAAATATTTCGTGCTAGTTTCTGAAACATATAATCAATTAGCATAAAAATTACCTACATATAATCGAAAGTCAAACAGGAAAAATAATTAAATTGTGGGCGTTCTCAATAAAACTGATGAAATTTACATGATAATGGTTGACCAGTCAATCAGTCAGCTTTGCTTCTTAACAATTATACATTATTTAGCCAGTCAGTCAAATCTTTCTAGATTATAAATCGAATCGAATGACTGACGTTATTTGTCTGCATAAAACGCGTATTGAGTTAAATTTCCTCTGTTGTAAGAATAATTTTGAAACTTTATTTAATGCTCAGTGGTCGCTTTAACGCGGGCTCACTAAATAATTTTATAAATTAAATCTATTAAAACTGTTTACTGCCAAAGTTAAATTCAATCATAAAATTGCGCTTTTGTGTGTCTCTGTGTCTAAATGTGGCTGTATCTCTATACGTATTTTTAAACATACATTTATTTGATCAAAATGTGGGGAATAAATAAGGCTTTATTTTAATTTTATTACTAATTTTCACTTATGTTATCAAAATTTTGTTTGCGCAAATGTGCATTACTTATTTTTCATGAAAGCACAAAATCCATTCTCCCTGGCCTGCGGCGTCTGTGCCATTTGACGCTACATTAGATACTTTTCCTTGCTGTCAATGTTTATGGCTGTATTCTGTTTTATTCTTTTAGACCGCGAAACCCGTAACGATCAACATGTAGCTCTGCACTTTACGCTGATTTGCCGTTTTAAACTTTCACCGTACCATTTAGGTGATGAAATACTGAAGTTCAATTTCGGTAATGGATTTTGCCTTATTTACTGTTGGTAAAAACTGAGCATGTCAATAAAAAACGTGCCTGCTGGAACTTTAGTACTTATTGCAAATCCTTATTTTTTTTATAAGTCTAGCATGTTTAATAATAATTGGTTTCTCTAATGACAACAATGGATTGTGTCCATTTTGAGAATTAAGTTTACGTGTGGTGTCCATAATTATCATTATATATATATATATATATATATATATATATATATATATGATAGAGAATATGGATTTATGTGTTTGCTATCATATTCTTTGAAAGTAACAAATGTTTATAAATAGGGTAATGAATATGTAACATTTGCTGAGTTCCTCTTAATCAGTACAAGCTGTCCAGGTAAACTGCTCAGGGATTTTAATTCTGAAATTTCACTTAAGGCTGTACGTTAAACCTTAATTCAATTATCTCAGTTGACGATCCTGATTACTTATCTAACCTTCAATGCTTATTACTCCAAATATGGGCAGAAAAAAAAGAAATTTTCGATTTAAAATTACTTTTAATGTGTGAATAGTTGCGGATATGACGAATGATCAAGTTTTGAATATAAACATGAGTTCATGTAAAGGACAGCGAAAAGTGAAGAACATCTTCCGAATCAACAGAACTTTTATGAGACTTATTCATAAATTATCTGTCAATATTAGCAAAAGTAATTTAACTTGCTTTGGCGATGCACATGCTAAAATTGTAAAGTAATAGAGTAGAAAAGCATGACTTTTACGCAAGGAGGACACGTTAGTTTACATAATATCTGGGTAGTAAACTATATTTTAAACTTCGCGTTTTATGAAATAGCTATACAACATTGTATTTGTTAGATTTGCCCAAAAACCATAGCACATCTAACGGACTAATTATATTTACAGAGCGATTGCAGAAAGAATAGCCAGGCTTGGCTTACATTAATGTGCTTGAATGTTTGTTTTAATCCATATCCTATGACTCGGTTGATATAACATGAGCTCTGTCGTCACGCAGTGACATTTCTGCTGAAAACATGACTTTTTACAATTAGACACAGAGCAACAGCCTTTTCAACGAGTAATCTACCATGATTTTACGAACAATCAAGGGACAGACACTGGAACAATTTAAAAGACGATAGAATATTTTTATCAACAATAGAGATTCGGAGGCCATTGCAGAACTATACCATCAATTATTGCAATTTCCTTTCCAATATCGTAGTAATAATCCGTGAAATAAAGTTTTGCAAACATCGTTTGACGAAAGATGTTTCACGTGTGTGGGTTTCTTGTTGCACACTGAAAGAAAACCAAAAAATGCGTGGCATTATTTAAATTTAATATTGCATAATATTGAACGGCCAATTATTTTCCGAACAGAGTTACATAATCATGTCTGGATAATTGTATAGTATAGTATGGTTCTGGAAATGTATATCTAATAGACTAATTTAAATTTGCAGCCTTCTTCAGTGTTGTTCCACTAAATATCCAGGGTTGCATCTATCACCTCTAAGTTCACAATAGATAAACTTGGTAGTGTTAGTTAAATGCAGTAAGTTAAAATGATGTTCAATTAACGTGTTTCTTAAGCAGAAATAATAAATAACTCGATAGTATTAAAACCCACATCAACGTATTGATAAGTCATTTCTCGAACACTGTCGTAAATGTCATGTATTACCCCGTCAGTTTAACCGTTTTCTTGTAATCGTTGCACCAGAGTTGTCGACATAGGATGAATGTAAACTGTGGTGTTTATGCAACGACACAACTTTTGAGCGCCTTTACTTTTAAAAAGTAACTCCAATGTGATATGATCCCAAATAAATGTTTGGTTTTATTTTGCTTACTTGAGTATTTTTATCAATGACTATTGGAAACCTGATGTTGTGCGTAATTCAGTGGCCCATTTTCCCAACACTACAAAGTAATTTGTGTTAACTATTTATGATTTTGACATATTCTTCGTTCTAAACTTGAAAATTTAACAGACCGGTTTAAATATTACCACTTTATTGGCTTCATTTAGCTGTTTGTAAATGTGTTCGCGTTTTATTATTTTACTTATCATATTAACTCCAATTTATGATAAATTTCTTTCGATGCTCGTAAAATAAGCACAATGAGCTAATATTTCAATAAAATGAACATAAACGCGATGGTGAATTAAACACTTACATTGTTTAAAGCACCAATTTAATTATATTTCGAAGTACCTGGATTTCATTTTGAAATAGCATTATTTTTATCCTCTGAATTAAGACAATTTTTTGCTTAATTGTGTCTGATTTCGGCATGTCATTTTTTCATTGCTCGTTTGTTAAAACCAGACATTCTATTGTTGAATACTTTGACTGTGTCGCATTTACACGTGTTTTAATATTTGCTAATCGTTCTTTAGGTTTATAAAAAATGTATGTACCGCTTATTTTTCGAATATGTCGACTTTATTAAATCATTGGTATAAAGGAAAAGACAACTATGTTTACTCTTTTCATATCATTTATATAAAATAATGAAAAGACAAATTTCTTCACTCAGTATTAATACATCCAATCCACAAAAGTTGATAGACGCTTTCGCCAAAATGGGCCTATGGTGTTTTGAGCCTGTCACCACTTAATGTGTGGTCTTGAGGCGTGTGAAGTCGGTGAAAAAATGGTTATACGGCACTTTGTGCAATTTATCTTTTAAGAAGTTCTGACAGCTCTGTTATTGTGCACACAAAATGTTAAGCTCAATATTCAGCAGAAAAAAGCAAATATGTTTACTTTATTCCTTTACTAAGACAAATCTCTTGGCAATGCCACTTTATAACAAAATTTAAAAATTACAACACAAAGATTTTTTAAATTTTGTTCTTTGTATTTCAATTGCTGACTAAATACATTCGTTTGTTTTTGTTTCGAAATATAAGACATGCTTTAGATGAAGAAAGATATAATTTAATTTAATTTTTGGCTGCATTTCACGAATATAAATCAATACGCGTCAATAGGAAATTCTTCTTATTTATTTAAATCAACATAAAAATATTGTGTTGCAAACTGATAAAGATAATATTGATTTTTATATTTTCTTTTCTTTTAATAAAGAATAGACCCCGCGAAACTTCCCGGATGCAATATCACGAGTAGAAGTAAGCTTTTTACTCAATTTTATTTCTTCAGATATTTTTTAAAATATAAAAGTTGTCTTAGAATTCAGATATTTGGTTCAGATTCAGATGCTTGTGACTCAATATTTGAAGAAGAGACACACGAGCACTTATTTCTGTTATTTTACACACGACAACTGCATAATAATTGGTAATTAATGTCTTGCATTTTGCAAGTGAATCCATCAATTCTACATATCACCACTGTTTTATGCAAAAATTGAAAAAAAATACGCGCTTAAATTTTAACCGCATTTAATTTATGTCAGCTATTTCGGATGGTTGTGAAAATCTGGAAATAATATGTTTGTGTGCGGATGTTTCTTACTGAATAATCATACAAATGGAATAAAGTTTTAGAGGCATCATTTTTTTCTGTACAAATTTGAACTAAATTACCTGGTGATTCATGTGATAAATCGCAAAAATTATTTGGCAACGTTAAATATGTCAAATTTTGTAAAATTAAGATTATTTTTTTAATAATTTATGCGAGATCTGTGAAGTCCCAAACTCTCAATTGTGTACAGAGACTTACGCTTTTCTTTCTTTTTTACGGGCACTAAGCATATCCAATGAAAAGTTACATTATATGAATAATATTTTATTCACGTTTTTAAATGCTTGGTAATTAGACCTCAAAGTTAATCTGACGAATAAAATAAAAAGAAGCCAAGTTGCACATATACTTTAAAACAAACATGTTACATCCATTTTGAACTAACGAATATTATAAGAATAGTGGAGAGGGTTTCTACTGTGGTAGACAAGTGCCCAGTCTCTAAATTGATTGAACTATATCTTTAGTAATAAATTTTAGGTTTTCCAGAATGATGCTTATCATACTGTTATTGCTTGTCCATCTTGCTTAACCCTTTTATTTATCTCGAGGTCAAGCTTACTCTGTTTATTACACTGAAAATAATTTGGTTTTTATTAACCAAAAATACGCAGTCCAATTTGTCATGCTGCTGATAAATATTTACTTTCATTAATGCACTCAATTTAACAGTAGTTCGCTTACATCTTCAATTCACATAGCTCGTCATAAACATTTACTTTTGTTAAAAGCAGAATTTATTAGAGTTTATTTGCTTCCCATCTGTGAATCATACCGCAAGCACACCAATTAAGTTATTGTTCTCGTTAACGCTCGAATATTACCGTGTATATCTCAATATTGCCGATATTATATGCTTTCACAACAAAAAATGAACATTTTTGTCTTGTTTGATTGATTGTATTTAATAATTTAAAATTCATTAGTATGTTCAATTTGCGTTTAATTGTACAAAACAAGCTTATTTATCAAAGTATAGTTATTCATGGTCTTGAAGAAGGCCGTTTCACTTATGTCATTCTATTCCTCTGAATGGAAAAAATTACCACCTGAAGCATAATATAAGGTAAATCAATGTGCGCTACAGATACATCACGTATAGTATAAATTCAGCGGGAAATAAATAGCTCTGTTGTAAATGAATCAAATATGTTTTTTAACATTATTATTAGTATGCATCACATTCACTCAATTTTGTATCATATTTGTGTGTGTAAAGTTAAATTTTGTTTATTTTTTCCATTGCTTAATACATTCAAGTTTCCTGTAATTCAGTCAGTGCACTTTACACTACTTGATTATTTTACAGCATACTTCATAAGCCCTAATCTATTTGCCTTCATTTTATCTTGGCCAGTTTTGCTTCTCTGCGCAGCTATTTTTTGCATACCTATACCCACCCAATTTTTTTTTGATATTCAGAAAAAGAAAATGAACAAAAACTTTTTTCCATAACAACCAATGTTAAATATTATTAATTAATATTATGCGTTTATTTTTCAATGGATGCCAACTTGCCCAAACTCAGATTATAGAGTCAAGTGTGTATAATTGCCATTTTATTGTTGTGAACATTATGAAGAAGCAAATAATAATCTTTAAACTAGAATCACATTTATTTAATTGTTTTCGTATTATTATATTTTGTCGAATTAACAGCATTTTAATAATTTTCTGGGGATATACTTTGGTTGGTTGAGTTTTGATGTTTGGCACTATTGCCTTCCGGCTCACGAAATTAATTAGAATGTATACTACTTATTTGCATAGGTATCGCAGAAAATTCAACAATTGATTCTCGGGAAACCATTTCCAGTAGGCAGTGCTTTGATGCTTATCGTGAGCATCAAGAGCTGGAATGCAGACCAGCATGTGTTTTCAATGCCGCTGCACAATTATTTCGTGAATGGCCTACTCGTTCACTGGTATGGCATAAAAGTGCATCATGTGATATCGTTTAATTTTATGCACGGCTCTTCGTTTTAAGGTATTGATTTCTACTGAAATTAATCGTACAACTAATTGCATTTCTTCAGTTCTTATCGAGCAAGCGCTTCTCATTTTACAGAGATATATTTTTAAAAATTATTTTATCTGATCACGTAATGACATAAGATCTGATCATCGGCTTAAGGCATAGCGTAGCTCCCCTACTTTTCGACGATAAGTAAAGCAGCTTCCATAAAGGCTAATCTTTTGTAGTTTAAACAAACACAAAGAGCAATTAAGCAATAATTGATTGCAATATTTTCAAATTTACTTAGTAATTTTATAAAAAGATAATTTTTCCCATTAGATAAACCAATAAATTTAATTTATATAAAAGCAAATGAAATAAAATTTAAGCAAAAATATATCCATTGTTCAATGTAGCAGAGATTTGTCTAGATAGAACCTTGTACAAACTTACTTTTCAATACGGAAACAATACCAGAAGGTATATTTAATTTTGACTTACTTAAAAATTTCACACTGATGAATACCAACATTTTTCAGAAGTTTTTCCAAACACTTGGCTAGGTGTCTGTGTAGTACACCCGACTGCTTATCACCGTTAACATGGCAGAATCTCTTCATCATTTACCTAATCAAATTAATTAGTGGTTGACATGTCAACACCTTTTTTTCTTGGCAAATGACATTCTTTACTGAATTAAACGAACATTGATTGTGCAGGCGGTGATAACAGTTATTTAAATCAGGTTGAGATCTTGATATGAGCACCAGTTCCAGTGGTTACATATATTTGGCAGTCCAAATTAAGCATTTTATAATGTAGAAAAGGCAATTCATCCAGTAGACCGGTTTCGTCTTTATTGAGAACTCATCACGTACTGTCCAGAATTTGCCGCGGACAGGCCTCGAACCTGGGGTCTACCTATAGGAAAGGCTAACTTAAAATTGTGTGTAACGTGCGGCAGGGTGACACTGTGGTAAAAGCACCAGATTCCGAAGCATACGTGCCAAGGGTTGTGCTCTATCCACAGACAATTCTGAACAGTACGAGGAGAATTCTCAATAAGGACGAAACCAGTCTACAGGATGAATAGCCTTTTCTACAAATTTGCATTACTTAGTTTACAATGACTGTAGTTTATATCAAGATCATAACATTGACATTCTTTAGTTTCGGAACAAAGACCAGCGATAATAATAATATAACTTGCTTATTAGCCAATATTCTATTAAAATACACAAAATGAAAATTTTAACGCTAGCTGAACCATGATCAGTAATTCTGGTATATCTGGTATGTCTGCAAAATAAAGTTATATCAACGTTGAAAGCGAAATTATGTGAGAACTTACAAAACCTTGAGAGCTGTTACTACACAGTAGAAATAGAAATTGACAGTCTCAAATAAGTGCACCAATTCTAGATAAACGAAGGTGGTGCAATTATTTCTTTTGTCTTTTCTCAGTTACGACTTCAAAAAATGGATTTATTGAGTATCTGAAATTTCTATGAATAAAATTAGCCAGGGAAGCTTGCGTTCAAATGAGATCCGAATAATGAAAACTTGTTCAATAATCCCAGTTTCAAAACATGCAGTCTGAGGACAATCACCTTCATTTGGAAACAGAACAGTGTCATCAACGTTGTATCTTTCTATTTATTTTTATACTATGCACATATGTTAAATTCTATATTTTTCGAATTGTCAAAAATCTTATTTCATCAATTTAACGTTTTAGTATCTGAAGGGTGTGGTGTCATTTGTATATGATTTTTTAAATTAAGGAATATTATTTTTCATTTTACGTGTTCGCTCAATCAGTTGGCCATGAGAATATACGTAGAAAAATATTACACCATATTAACGTGGGTATTTAATCAAGAAGAAAAATTTTGCCTATATTTATAATAAGAAAGATTACAAGCGTTTGTGCTGTTTTTTGGGTGTTCTCTATGAAATTATTTATCTCATTCCCATTCAAGGAGAAATTTAAGAAAATCTTGATAATGTACTATATTTTAAAATAAAACTGATGATCAGAGTATAATTTGGTTTGCTCTTTTACCTCACAAGTTTTATTTGAACAAAGAATAAGCTATAAATAGTCGCATGTGTTTACATATTAACTAAATTTATTTATTTCACATGATTTGTTCAATAAAGTGTATTTTAATATGACAGCCATCTGTATTAACATTTTACTTTCTTGCATTAGTTTTTGCCTAACAATTCCCATTCAAAACTGTTTCGTTTAATGTTTTTTATTCGATTGCTGTTTTGTTTGTAAAATTTATCAGTAGTTTAATGTTTGAAAGTCATTTATTTGATCAGTGTTCAATTAACAATTAGATTTGCCCTCATTATAATCCTATGTGGTGAGATTTTTGAGAGGTCTCATAAAGTCCAATATGAATCAAAACTATATGACTTTTTCTGTTTTTCTACTGAAACAAATATTTAACTACGCTTGTTTGCGTATTGTTATCATCATTTTGATGTATACTATTACATTTTGTTGTTATGGGAAGCATGAGGAAAAACGCGTTTTTTGCAGGTGACAATTACGAAAATAGACCCTCGAGAGAACCAGAAGATAAACAAAAAAGCAATATTATCTTAATTTATTAACTTGTATTATTTTATTTTTAAAATGATACGCCAGTATTAGGGAAGTCCAAAGTCCGTTTACTGTACTGTTAGTTGGTGAAGAAATTACAAAATGTTATCATTGATTCTATCTTCATTTTATCGGCCAATTTCAACGGTAGTGTACATCACTTTTGATTACCATGATAAAAATGATTTCAACCCAAAGGAGCTAAACTAATTATCATGTCTGTAATGATGTTTCAGAGATCACTATTTGCTTTACGTTCCAGCGCCAAAACTATCTTTCTTTTGGTCTTTCTAACAAAATTTCATGTTCTATATTGGAATTTAATTTCAAAATAAAATTTTTCGTCAAATAATCCAGTAAACATTTATTTGATCGAACTTCGACTTAAAAGCAATATACATCATGAATTGACGAACTGTCTTCTTAATTTTTAGCGCGAAAAATTAACTACGCTAGTCGTGGGTGGTATGCCTGATGCCGGCTTTCTCTCTTACCTCGTGGCTCACAATTGGGTCAAGCGTCGCTTTACAACCTTGCACCGACATGTAGTCAGGTATATCGTGGAAAATTAATGGGACATCTATTTGCTCAGTTTAAGAATTGGGTGACCGACAGAATGCATACAGCCTGTTACCATCCAATCGGCCACAGTGTTACACTCATTTAAAATTAAGATGTAACAAAATAATCGATCTCAGTTTTGGCTGAGAATTTTTGGTGTTAATTATACAAATGGGAAACGTTTAGTCCTACAAAGTGGAATTAATAGGTTTTTCAAGGCATGCCAAATGGTAAACTGCCTTTATCTTCCAATCTCAATAGAACAAATTCGAATTACGTGCTCACAGCTTTTTGCATTACAGTTCGAAGTTTTAAGTCAGGCAGCGTAGTTCATTTTTTCACATAATTTATACATTTTCTTCTTGATCCACTAACCTATGGTTATTAGATAAGTTTGGTTTCGGTTTAGGATCGTGTACTGATTAAAAATTTGTTCTTAGTAAGAGCTTTCACATTTGAACAAACATTTTAATGTTGGTCTTTATGTGTTTTCCTTTTTGCCAATAAACTAACTGATACTTTTCACATTAGTTTTCTTCATCTGCGCTAAGAAAATTGAAAATACAAGAACAAATCATCTAGTAAGCACATAATAAATAAAAAGAGGCTAAGGAAAATTTATTTCGCATTTGTTATACTCCAACTTGTGATAAACCACATCAAACCCATAGCTTTGGCGTTACCAGATCAGCGAGATTTTGTATACCGGTGGGAATAAAATTCTGTCTAATTGTCATGGTGAAGCGAGCTTAAATGCAATAGCACACATATTATAACTGGAAAGGCTTAAGTTTATTTATTTAACCTTAATTTTTACATCAGACTGGCTTTTAAGTTGAGAATGCTTCCTATTTCAACTCTAATTAACACAATACTAGTTGTAATTTATCCATTGTCTGATTTTTTTAAATCTTGTCTGAAAGCATCTACATTTTAAATTCTATTTGTTAGGAATCGAATATAGCATCAACTCGATAAAAAGGAATTTAGTGAAACCTTCTTTTGCAACTATAACATTAACGAATTTTCGTGCTTCTGAATTTGCAGGATTTTTTTTCTAAGACTTCGCAGTATCTTACATTTCGTGCAATATTTCCATTCCTTCCGCAGAATTATTAATAAATCTATCCTATTGATGCAATTAAATAAATAAAAATATGTATTTGATTCAACGTTTTTAAAATTGAGGAAACAATTATGCCTTCGAGGTCAGCAGTTAATTGGCATTTGGCTGATTGATAGCCATTATCTACCAACGATTCTTGAACTGACAGATTTTATCAAAATTTTTAATCCTATCTAGACTTTTTCTTAGTTCTCATCTAAAAGACAACGAGAAAGCGCCCTCTTAAAAAGTAGGCTTTTTCAACATCCCTTTAACAAACATTGTTGCGTTAAACTTAGATCAAGTTGTGTTCTGAAGCATTGAAATTGGTCTTTTATAAATTGAATAAAGCACCAAGTATAACTAAATTAGAATAAAGATGAAATGGATTAACATGATAATTTTATACTTTCGTTCTGACTTCTATACATTGTAGAAAGTATATTTTGCGCCGATTTCATTGCTTTTGTATGTATTTTCATTGACGATTCTGTTTAAAGTAGTCCTTTTTATGTAGGCTTCGATTATTTTTCAGCACGAAATTTACTTTTCTTTTAGAATAGGTAATAACAATATTAGACTTTGAATCTAGTCCAGATAGTAACCATGCCACTCAAAGTAGCAATAGAAGACTTTAAATTATCATTTTACCTACCCTGAAACTTCAGATTGTTTGTGAGAATTATATGAGAACTTTGAATGCAAAACTTTCTGCCACATGAGTTCTACTATGAAATTTAAAGAGCATTTGTTGCACGGGCGTTGATATTAATTACATTAATCAAAGTTGCGATCTTGACATAAACACCTGACCCGTTATATACATACATTTTTCAGTATAAACTAAGTAATGCATAGTGTAGAAAAGGAAAATCTGGACATTACATGTTGAGTTGCCAATAATTACAGGACCGGTCAACTGGAAGAATTTCCTTTTCTACAATGCTTTGTTTATACTAATAAATATATATATATATATATATATATATATATATAATCGGTCAGTTGAATATATCAAGGTCTCAACCTTGATTAGGGTAATTCTACCATAAGAGATTTTATTCATATGACATCGGGCTACAATCAATCATTAATTTGGTAAGTATATCTGGATCAATAAATACTTAAATTTATATTCTGCTTTCACAACGATCAAGATTACCATCTTTATATAATTAAACAATCGTTGATTGCGCATGCAGTGATGAAACTAATTTTAAGTCACAGTTGCGAGCTTAATATAAATACCAATCAAATTATATATGCATCTGTCAGTATAAACTAAGTATTTTATAACGTGGAAATGCAATTCATCCAGATGACCAGTTTCGTCCTTATTGTGAACTCTTTAAGAGCTGCCAGATTTTTTTCCGCGGACTGGGCTTAAACCTGGGCACATCTGCTTCGTCGTCTGTGACTCTATTCCCTGTGCACCTCGTCGCATACTACTCCCAGTTTTTAATTATAAACTAACTCCTTTAGGTGGAGCCTATATGACATCACATTAGGCATCAAGCTCCAACTGGCCGCTCCATATCTTTAATTAAATAACAAACACAACATACGCTTTGAGCAGAGACGATTTTTATTCCTCCATCAATAGGATAGAAAAAGTACAATTTCATTATTTTCGCCTTTGCGAAAATTATGGGTCCTCAAAAATTTTTTCTTAAACTATTTTTTTGAATCAACATAACTTTGGAACTGTTAACTACCAACAGTTGTGTCCTGCTTCGCTTCTACAATTAAATCAATATTCATCATTATATGTTGTAAAACGCCAAATTGATAAAAGATACTAATGTTTAGACAATTATTATAATCAAGGTTGCGGTCTTGATATTAACACCTGACCCATTAATTACTTACATATGTCAGTATAAACTATGAATTGTATAGTGTAGAAAGGGCAATTCATCCAGTAGACCGGTTTCGTCCTTATTGGGAACTCATCATGTACTGGCCAGAATTTGCCGCGGCCAGTAAATGATGAGTTCCCAATAAGGACGAAACCGGTCTACTGGATGAATTGCCTTTTCTACACTATACAATTCTTAGTTTATACTGACATATGTAAGTAATTAATGGGTCAGGTGTTTATATCAAGACCGCAACCTTGATTATAATAATTGTTATCACCACCCACGCAACCAATGTTTGTTTAATTATATAATGTTTAGACAGGTTTATTTCAAGAGAAAATGATTTTAATTATTTTATACTACATTTATCAATTCGCTTAGGAACGGTTTTTGTCTTTTTAGCACCATATGAATGAAACAGGCGAGGTAGATAACAAAATGATTTCTACCGGAAGTCCGGTGGCCAATCTCAAGTAATAATTTTTTTCCATTCGATGCCTGATTGATGTCCAATTTTTGTTCCATAATTTTCTTCTTTTTTATCGTCCAAATGTCCTACGTTACTTCTTTAACTCAAGCTCGCAAACTTGATTTAAAGAATTTTTACCACAACCCGCACAATCAATTATTGTTTAATTGTATAGTCCTACGTTACTTGATCGAAAAATAGTGTGCTAATTGCATATTGCTGGCTCCTACTGATAAGTCGCCAGCTTGCACAAATCGAACATTTACGGAAAATTGCAACGTCTGAATGCGGCATATCCAACTGATACTATTTGAATTGCCATTTAACTGGGTACAAATACAATGTATGTGAGACTACTAGAGATGAGACGCGTCAGTGCGTTGCGGCTGGCGGTAGTTTTGTTATGTTGTTCGACGACTGGTTAAATACAATGAGATTGGTGTTTACTTCAATCTCGTAAACTTGATTTAAAGTATTGTTACCACCACCCGCGCAAGCAATTTTTGTTAAACTTTCCCACATTTCTTGACCAAATATACAATACGCACGAAACACATCTTGAGATGAAATTGCACTTTTTATTCCTGCTCATTTTTTCATATTTTTGTGCTCTTATTTGAGCTGTCATGTTATATAATACGCAATATCTAAATTTATTAAAAATATATGAATAAAGTGGAAAAAAATTTTTTTTATAAACGGAATTATTTGTACTCACAAAATATTATATCATAACATCCAAGCGGTATACACGCTTGAACATAAATAAATTAACAATATTAAGAATTTTAGAATGAAATACCCAAATATATGACGTACAGTTACTGATAAACTCTACCAAATTGCTATTTTATTTTTATAACCTATGCATTTTATTCTTTAAATAACAAATAATACTCAAACAATTTTGCTAAAATAATCGTAGAAATAAACATAGATCTAATAAAAATGACCCAAATTGAGATCCTTTTTAATAGAAGCGAAATTTGGAAAAATTGTTTCTGGGCACTGCATTCAGGATAAAACAGTTTAAAAAATGTTGTTCATTATTTAAATATTTTATTTTTCTTATGAATTATTCTCATAAATCTATCATATTACTAATATTCCCCGCCAGTCTGCTCCAAGTGAACAAAATTTGTCAATATTTCATATTAAGAAAACGCAAAATATTCTGCGAATTACAATTTATCTATATAACAAAGCAATTACTGCTTTCGATTCACTTCAAACCCGATTTAAATAATCTACTTGTTCAATTTTAAAAGAGAAAACTACTATCAAATGCTGAGATTCTTTTCTATCTAATTGTGATTGCTAGAATCTCAATGAGTTTTTTCTCAGATTTAGGGAGGGCATTTTGGTGCTTTCTCGATTTATCCTGTTACGAATTTCCGAATCTGCTTAGAATTCGACATTTTGTTAACGTTTCGACTGGTCGAACGGTTTAGAAGCTAACATGTTTGCAAATTTGCGTCAGGAAATCTGACTCTGCCTTTTGATTTTATGTTTGAAGCTTTTTTCTAAAGCACTAAAAATAGTTCGTCTGTGTTAGTATGAATTCTGCGAATACAGGTTATCGACATACTACATGCCAAAATTCAACAAACATTGTTATAAAAAATAAAATATTGGTTATTGTGCAATTCTGAGACCAAAAAATTTACAAATTGTGTATAAAATGTTGCGCACCTAGCAAAAAATTAGTTCAAATATGATAAGAAAGATAAACCAAAGTATAATCTCGGACACATTCGTTTCGTGCTTGCTGGTGACTCATCAGCAGGAGCCGGTATTTAGCCCTTTACCCACTTTATATTTGGGCGAGAAATGTTGGATTATATGACTTTAAAATCTCTTATACAAATGTGTAAACCTGCATTTGTGAAGCTAACTTCATATAAAAACTTCAACAATGCCAAATCACTATATATAATATATAGTTGTATAAACCGAGTCTATAAAATGTATCAACACAATGGCTATTGTGTCAGTACTCGATACCAGCATTATGGTACCAGAAAGGTACACGGTACTAACACTATGGTTGCTGAGTCGGTACATGGGGCCAACACAATGTATTTCGATGTATGCTAAAGTTCACCAAAATTGATAATTACAACTATTTCTGAACACCTGTTGCTCTAGCATATCCATACATACTGGCCTTGATCGATATCAGTTATCACATTTCGCGGTAATCCTTACAACATTCAATTAAATATATAAGAGTTAGATATTGTTTGTGGTGGAAAACTAATATATATGCAATTTTTTATTAGGTTTTGCGCACCTAGTAATAAATTAGATCAAATATGAGGGATATGATAAACGAAATACAGAATGAGTGGAAGATATAATCTCGTGCACATTTGTTTCGTGCTTCTACTATAGGAATGTCTAGTGAAGCTGACTTCATTTAAAGTTTTCGACAATGCGACTTTAAAGCCAAATCATTATATATAATATATATACCAAGTCTTTAAAGGGTACCAACACTATGTCTAATGCGTCTGTGCATGATACCAACACGAAACGAATGTTTAAGAGATTATACATTCCGTTCCTGCTATCTTTTGTTTATCCTTTGATCACATTTGAGCCAATTTTTAATAGCTGCACAGCACCTAATACACAATGGCATATATATTAGTTCTCTTACACAAACAGTATCTAATTATTATAATCAAGATGGCTGTCTTTATAAAAACACCCGACCCATTAATTACTTACATATGTCAGTATAAACTATGAATTGATTAGTGTAGAAAAGGAAATTCATCCAGTAGACCGGTTTCGTCCTTATTGGGAACTCATGATGTAGTGGCCAGAATTTGCCGCGGACAGGACTCGAACCTGGGCACATCTGCTTCGGAATCTGGTGCGGCATGATGGCTCAGTGGTTAGAGCACCAGATTCCGAAGCAGACGTGCCCAGGTTCTGGCCAGTGCATGATGAGTTCTTAATAAGGACGAAACCGGTCTACTGGATGAATTGCCTTTTCTACACTATACAATTATTAGTTTATACTGACATATGTAAGCAATTAATAGGTCAGGTGTTAATATCAAGACCGCAACCTTGATTATAAAAATTGTTATCACCACCCGGGCAACCAATGTTCGTTTAATTATACAAACAGTATCTAACAGTTATAAATTAACAAACTTACTAACTTCACAAAAATAATATATCAAAAATTAGCAGCAAGCTTGAATTGTAAATCCTTTTCGTTATCTCAAACTGACTGCTCGAATAATAGTTTCAGACTTGCAATCTATCTATATGCTTTGATATGTATCACATGCATAAATAACAATTTAAAAAAATCTAATTTAGTTTTTTAACATAACCTAATCTACATATAATTTTATACTCTCGAATTATAAAAAAATTATTAAATGACTGATTTCATTTTTATACGCATTTTGCTTCTTTATTTGAACATTAACATCGATAAAGCATTTTAATATAAAACATATAACACACGTAGAATTTGAGAAAATGTTCTATCCTCAATTATATACGAATTCCATGCTTCTTAACAATTCTATCGCAATATAAAACAATTATGAAATTTAGCGCCTATTTGTAATTTACTTCTTCCGGTTTTGATTGTGAGAAATATAAGGCAAGAATTGTCATTTAATACAAATAATTGCAGCATTGTATATGCTTTATAAATTTAGTTTACAGGATTTTGAATTTTGTCATGAACCACAAAATCTTACTTATTTTTGATAAAATAATCAACGGCGTTTTAGGCTTTAAACAATCACTGATTTCGCGGGTATTAGTAACAATTTTTAAAATCAAGTTTGTGAGATTGAAGTAAACACCAATCCCATTGTATCTTATCAGTCGTCGAACAGCAGGGCATAGTACCTGAGACGGATGGCAGTTTTGCTATGTTGTTCATAGACTGGTTAAATACAATTAAATTGTTGCTTACTTCAAGCTTGCAAACATGATTAAAAGAATCGTTACCAACACCCGCGCAATCAATTATTGCTTAACTGTATTAGAACATTATTGTTCGTGTTTGCATAGAAATTTTGCAGACGACATTTCCAGTCAAGTAAAATGTAAGCAAAACTATTAGAGGAGAGAGCCACATATGTGATATTGTTTTCGATATATATGCGCTGCTGTTTGATCCTTGATGGTCAGTTTACCGTCGTACTCTGAAAATGATCATGGAAGATCGAAACGCGTCAGTACTTGTGACTGACAGTAGTTTTGCTATGTTGTTCGACGACTGGTTAAATAAATTGCGATTGGTGTTTGCTTCAAGTTTGCAAACATGATTTAAATAGTTTTTTGCTTTTGTTTTATTTGTTATGTGGCTGTTTATAACACTTGGTGATCACATATTGTGTGCTTTTACACTTATATTTGTTAGTCAGTCAAAGAGCAGGATTCAGGAAGCACACTTTTGTGTGTTTTGCTGAATTTCTGTAAGTTATGTCTGTTATTATTCGAGATTATTTTAATAACTTGGATCTAGTGATCCAGATTGATTGATGCTTTGATAATTTCTATATGCACAATGTATTGTGCAACATGACTATATGTAATAATTTAATTTTCGCCTGAAAAAATCGAGCTTACAATTAACCCAATCAATAATTTGCAAAGAAAATTTCTTTCAAATTGACATCAAATCCATTGATGTTATAATTAGCATTCTTGTTACATATCAACCATGATAGTACGTTTTTGTGCTTAATTTGTTTTCATCACGAGTGTCATTAACCTGATCAGGGCAAAACTGATCTTGCGAATATTAGCCGCGGAGATTCAAAATTTCCGTCATGGAACCCATTCACGTTTACGTTTTCCTGTTGCCATTATACACGATTATGAATACCAACCAATACAGTTAAAGTATGTGGATGGTATGGCTCGTAATTTCAGTTGATATAAAGCCTATTACTATTAATAATATTATTCTGAAATTGCATGCTAATCTTGCTTAGATTCCTACAAAACATTATTCTGAGAATAAAGGGTTTATATGGTTATTATATGATATCTCACTTCGTTATTCGCATAGCCTTTTACTCAGTTGAATAGTTCAAATTGCCCTTAATGAATATTTAGACATCATGAATTAGGAACCTCTTGTTTCCTGACAGCTTTTGGCACATTTCATTAATATTCTTTACGTTAACAGTCTCAAACCTGTTAGCGCTTCGAATAAACTATTATGAACGACTGTTTTAGTCTTTTTGATTACAATTGGTTTCCGTTTCCCTATTTATGTCTCGACTTTGTTGCATCTTAGCGGCTTTTCTTTCAATTTCTCAAACAACTTAACACTAATAGAATTTATTATCTTACCTCACCGTTAGTCCTTGCCCACGCTGATGAGCTGCCAATTAGGAGCGGAAGCATAATATAGAACTTATATGACCCTCAAATTTAGGATTCTTTAAATTGTTACGGCCATGGTAATAAATGAATTAATTTAGACACATTAGATCGACAATTGTCCTATTTACTTGATTTACGATGGTCAAAGATTTCAGTTAGTTTACTAAATTTGATACAAATCACTTTCAGAATTGAAAATAATATAAATATTTCAAACTCTTTTGTACACGATATAGTATTTGCAGCTTACACTGAATAGAGTATACCAGATTAATACCTGATTTTTTGGAAAAAACAGTCACAATGAGACGTTTCTACAGTTGACGTTTGCGGGACAATTTAAAGCACTCGAAGGTCGGTAAAATCTTGATTCCTTTACATTTCCAGGTGAAAGCGTATCTGTTTTCGTGATTGAGGCGTTCTCACTTATACTGTAAATCACGCAAACCGACAGGCTGCACACCTGGTAATGAAGAGGAATCAAAATGCTATCAATTGTCCTGCAACCGTCAATTTTGGAAACAACTCATACGATGACAGCGCTGCGAAAAGAAAAATATCTTATAACAGTCGCAGTTCTCGTTCTTGCATCCTAAAGTCAAATACAATTCATTTTTCATCAGTTTTTCCACAGTTCGAGCCTTATAAGTTGGCCTGATTAAAAGTGAATCTGACCATAGTCGAACAGATACACCACATTGTGAACTAACCAGATTATTTTGAATAATGGTTTTGTTTTTCGGTTTAATACTGTCATTTAGATTACATTTTGCAGCACCCTAATTCATCGGTCTGTTGATGATTTTGGTTTTCTGTGATCACATAGAGTGTGGTTCTGAAAGATTGATTGAAACATCAATAGAACAGCAAATTCCGGTGCGTTCGACAGTTAATTCAACGGGAAAAATGTATTATGAAAATGATAAAGAAGCAACACCAATAGTGAAAGTGTTTCGAAGACGATTTTATTATTTGAATTTGTTAGTTAGTTCCGTTCATATTTAACTTGATTGCTTTTGCCCTCTCCAAAATAGAGTTAACTAATATTTAATGAAATGACTATATCTATTATCTTGTCCATTGCCAACAGCTCAACTTAATTGCACTTACACGACAAGTGTATCAACTGACGATGAAGAAATTACGCTATTTCACAGACCGTGATTTGTGTAATCAACTCCATGTCGAAGTCAACTAAGCGAAAACTGTCATGTAAAAAAAGTTCTCATTTGGCTTCAATTCAGAGCACAATATTCTCTCATCGTAGTGAAAACCTATCCATGTAATGTTTACGTTAATTAAAGAAAACCCAAGCAAAATTTAATACGTTCAAAAATGTCTTTTTTATATAATTTACAACGTGGCTTAATTTGCAGCCACACGCAAACTGCGAACATAAATAAAAGTATTTACAACAAAACACTAGAAAACAGCAGAAAATTATATTTCCCGCATATTTATTACGTTTAAAAATCCTTATCATAAATGAAAAGGAGGAATGCATTACAAAAACTTGTGTATCCTGCAAAGTTCATTAAGCCAATTAAAGTTTGACACAAGAAAGTGAAAATGATGATTAAAATAATTATATTTAACAATGTCTGTTAGAGAAGAAAAGGTATATTTCTTGCAATAAGCAGATAACATTGTTACACAGTCAAATAAAACGTTATTGCATGAATAATGATAAGAATTATTTACAAGTAAGTTTAAATGAAATACTTCGGTTTGGAGGTGTAGTTCAAGTAAGTAAACGTTATTTAAATAGTTCTGGTTGCCTGATGGTTACATTTTAGAGAAAAAGAAGGGGGTGCGATTGGGTGTTGTCGAATATTCTGACTCGTGTTTTGGCCAAGAGGGTGCGTATCCACGTTCTCATTTTCCATCGAGATATTCCCTTACTTGTTGGCGAGTATATTCGGCAATCTACAGCTCGTTACACCAAATAAGGGAGGAATAATAACTCAGCAAGATATGATTTTTTAAAGCAATTGCCATATTTTTACTCATGACTGGCAAGTTCTATAAAAGTTAGTGACTTCTCTTAAGATATGCTGGTGTCAAAAAAAGTATAGCTCGCTAGCTTCATCCTCAATGTGCCTTCTCATCGGTAAACATAACTTCAGTCTATCATAAAATTAACATAAAAAGAGGCGTGCAACGTCCAATCTTTATAAGTGCTATTAAGGCCAAACACGCAGGAGAATGCATTCTGCCGTGATGCGTTGATTTCAGGCTACAGTGTGAATCGAAAACAGCGTTAATTTTAGACAGATATTGGTGAGCTCTGATAAGCCTAATTTTGTTAAATATCGCAAACTTTCCAATCAATTGAGTAACGGTCAGTTAAATTACTTGCAGAGCACAAGCGTTGCATTAATGCCTTCATCGCAAATTGGAATCATACATGGAAATTTAATTTCACCTTTCTGTGGTGATAATTTTCATGTTAATAAATTAGGCATAGCATACCGGAAGATTTGCTTTTGGATGATGTTGCAAATTCACCATTAAAAAGTTTTAATTCCATTAATGGCATGAACCCACGCACACTGGCTGCTCTTTACTTGGATTCGGCATTTCACCTGAAATCCTCTAGCGCATAGTTATGAATTGCAAAAAAGTATGAACTGCGTGCATCAATAAAATTTGACATTTTATTCAAACTGAGTTTTGTAAATCAATCTCAATTATTACTAAGTGCGCTTCGATATAAACATGTATACCTATGTTTATGTTCGCAGCAATAAATTAAATAAATATTATGTAGTATTTCATTTTCCTTACTATACCTATTAAGAATGAAGACCAGTTACGCATAGGCCAGCTTCTTCCAGACATCTTCTACAATTCATAGCACCAATCAAGCTGTCTCATCTGCATTTCTCTACACTTCATATACTCTTCTATTTAACTGGGCATTTTAGTAATAAAATTATCTTCACAAATATCCAACTGCTATACGTGTATTCTTCAATTTTTAATATTCGCACGAAAACAGTTCAAATCCAAAAACGAAAAATAACTAGATGAACATGCAAAATATTACAGAGGTCTGGCGATCGCACGAGAGGCGTAAATAAAGGAAGGTATATACGAAAATATTGGCACTATTGCAAAAATTCTGCAAATGCACAACATGACGAATTAATTCATTTAGAGTCTCTGTCATTATAATCTGTGTACATTGGAAACATCCCTAATGAAGATCGAAATGCAATGTATGCATATTGCTTTAAAAAGATCTGATGCCGCTCTCACCCCAAAAATCTCTCATACATTTTTTAAAACATTTACACTCCATAATTGCTTTACAGGTAATGATCATCACTTTTTTTCTGTTTTCATAGCATGCATATATGTTATTCAATTAGACAAAAATTGATCGCGCAGTGGGTACTACTATTTGTTTCAATTAATTATACAAGCAATAGTCACATATTTTGTAAAACATCTACTACGTATGGAAGCTGGTGTAAGTCAAGTCTGAAAAGTTTATTAAAATAATTCATATTAAAGCATACATAATCAATGAGTGACTAATTTTTCAACAAGAATTTGAACAAATCGTACGCCACATATCCATCCAAGAGATTTCTTCATCAATACATTTCAAACGCTGAAAGCAACCAATTCGATAAAAAATAAAGTTTAATTGTAATAAAAAGAATTAGATATGTTACGTTTAGAAATGTATACATCGTTAAGATTTGTAGAACACTGATAAAGAGGTGAATATTCCATGACCATAAAATATTTCTCTAGGCTACAGTCGAGATAAGGCACATTGCATTTTTTCCGAATTTCCACTGTCACGATTTCGTATTACCAGCAGAAAAATTGTTAAATAGCCAATAAATGTCTCATGATTCACCAAATTCCATAAATAGCTACATAAATCTATTTTATTTCAAGCTTTGCGAGTAATTATTACGATTTTAGCTATGTCGAAACTTATTTTATAGTTTCTCGTTTAACATTTATATAATAAACTGCAGTGTTTTGTTTTGCAAATACTGGCTACATGCCATGTAGGTAATGGCACTTTGCAAAATATTACGTCTGACATCATATTGAACAAATATGTAGTATTTCATTATTATTTTACACAATTATTATTATTATAATATTTTCGTTGGTTTGAACCGATTTACAATTCATAATTTACTTTCAGATGTACTGCCAATTATCTATTACTAACCAAATACACACAATATTTGTCAGTATCATAGCATGTCACGTAATCAACTATATAAATTGCATTCAAATTTTAATTGAAGCTTGTTAATTATTTTAAATTTTAAAACGGCTCTAATGAATTTCTAGAAATTATGAGTCTACATCACATATTGGCTCGATGCTAAAAAACATTTCACATGCTTAATCCAAAAACATTCCCGGATAGATGCAATAATCATCATCATGCACAAAAATCCAGAAACAAAAAAAACATTCCCAGATAAATGCAATCATCATCATCATCATGCACAGAAATTCAGAATCCACTAGTAATTAATTTTTCACCACCATATAACCATAATAAAAATGACGACAAAAATAATTATTTAGAAACAAGAATTATAAGAGATTTATTAGGAGGAGGGCCTGGTTACTATGAGTATATTTATCTAGATAACGCACAGAAGTGAGGAAAACTAAACCTCTACACAACACCATTATGGCCAAGTCAGCTTTAAGGCAAGGCAACATCGGCAATACAGCTTCCTTGTGGTTTTCACTGTATCACGTCATAAACAAAACCAAACCTCGCAGCTAACTCTGCCCTACTAAGAAAAGAAAGTTACGAAGATGATTCTACTAGAAATCTGCAACAAGATCGCCACTGAGCTCGATTCGATGCCATATCGCACAGGGTTTCTAACCAAGAACTATGATGCGCACGTGGACCCCATTCTGGCAGACGAGTGGGTCCTATACTATCCAATTTGGATGTTAGTGACTTCAACTGTTTCTGCATTATCAAAATCTGCCCATGGTGTTTCTTACGCCAATCTGGCGCCGGATGAGAGAACAGAGCTCTACTGGGCAATCGAATTGAGGGCATACGCAAAACGTGACCTCTACTTTATACCATGATGGCCAAGTCAGCTTTAAAACAAAACAACATCGGCAAAGCAGCTTCCTTGCATGTTTCATGGCATCACGTCATAAGCATATCACGCCAATCTGTCTTCACCAAAGAGGGGAAAACAACTTTCAGTAGGGCTTTTCAATGGATATTTCACAAAATGTATACTACGTGCTTAAATCTGCTGTTCTTAGAACTATTACTTCAAGTAGTTCAGTGTTCAAAAGATTCACATCTTTTTACCATATTTGCTTTTTCCTTTCATGCTACTACTTTAAGCCTAAAAAGTACTCAGCTCTGTGTTACATTACTCGTTGGTTACTGTTCTGGTACACAAAAACCTGTCCACCAACCTTGAGACAGAGCGTAAGTCAAAATCCCACTACTTCTACTACTACTAATCCTACTATTACTAACAATAATGATGATGATAGTAATAATAATAATAAAATTTAAAAAAATAATAATTTTCACACGCCTGGCCCTGGATTTAAAGACATGCGATACCACATATCATTATACCTTAAACGAAGTGGAAAGATGTTTGGATTCTTGGGTCAACACATTCTTTATGAAGTAGCTACTGGTTTATGAAAATTTTAAGAAAGAAATTATTTTATATTATTACTTGCCTCAGAGGTTGGAGGCAGTTCGAACCAGATATACCGTAATTCATTGGATCTCCGAAAGAGCAACAAATTTCAAAAATGAATCTGGCTAAGGTGACAATTGTAAGCTAAAATTATTTTGAAAGTATGATGGTGAGAATTTACATAGGCCGACAATACTGTTTTTCATCAGAACGCACATACATCTTACAACATAATTGTGCCACGTGAACAATAAATTCGCAATACTAAAGCAGGTATATCAATCTGAAAGTCATAATTTAGTTATTACTGTTGCTTATAAAGAGTGATTGTGGGCGCATTCAGTAGGCATTCGTTTTATTTTCCCGTGTACACAGAACTTCCTATCTAAAGTCATGAATGTAGCATTTTCCTTTACTGATCATAATTTTAATGATTAAGACTGAATTTTTAAATTGTCTCCAGCTTCCTCTGTATTAGTAATTTCTTGTCTCGTATGAGGCTTGATGCTTGGATGCCCTTGTAGCAAATGTAAAAGATCCCGACTTCTAATCAAATCGACAGTCTCAGCCACGCCTGTTGATGCAACAGTTTTAAGTGATTGTGGAGAGGTTGTCTGGGAAAAGTCTATGGAGTATGAACGTCGATAATCCTTATTTAGTTGTGTCGCATGATCGTCCAGGTGTGAGGCGGATTTTTGATAATTGGTGCTGCTGCTATAAACAGAATGATGGCTATCATGTTGATTACCAGGCTGTTGAACCAACATATTTACCGGATATCGCTGGTATAACTGATGTTCATTGTCAAATAATTGTCTAGCTAAACTGGAAGTTCTCAAAGACGATAGATGAAGCTCCATATTTTCAACATTATTTTGCTTATTCTGGTTAAAGCCGTAATCAAATTTCACGTTAGACGGCCAACAGACCGGTGCGTCTAACTGAGCCTTCAGAAAATTGATTGATGCTCCAGCGTCCGATTTAACATTATACGGCTCCACCGTAATTGGTCGCATACCAGCCGCAATCGTACTGGTAGGCAATGATGTGTGCTCTTCAGGCGATGACCCCAAAGAAGACAAGCTGGAAGAAGGCATGCTGCTCGTCTGTGGGTCATAATTCATGTGGAAGCCACTTGAATTTTCATTCTCCGGTTGATCACGGTTTTGGTGGTCCACGTTTGACCAGTTGGTGGTGTTATGATCGAATTTCATTTGGTTCATCATGCACTGCCCGTTCTGATTGGATAATGGTGGAGTACTTGAGCAGGTTACCCCATTGTAGTTTGACGAGGGAAAGTTTGAGTATGTTGCGCAATCGCCATTTGTTGGTTTGCTGGTTAAGACAAGTAAAAAAATACCAATTTTACCAAAAAATAGTTAAATTGTACGAAAATCATTTTTGTATATTTTATTCCGTATCTGGTAGCCAATTAGTTATATAGCATTTCTTGCGGAGAACTATGATTTATGCACTCTCTATTAGGAGTCGAGTGTGTGTAGGTGTCGAGTAGTTACCATGTGCAAAATACAAATTTGCGCAACAAGGTGAAACGATCAACTACACTGGGAAAAATAGCACTCGTACATGTAACAGCGAACAATGTGCACAAATGGTTAATTCTCAGCCATCAAAACAATAATGACCAGATCTCAGACATCACTTTGCAATACAGAGAGAATGACCTTTACATGAAAACACGCACACGCACAAACAGAAACGCATACACACTTACCAACCAGCCAAAACAAGAAACAGAAGTAAAGGCGAGTCAGACTTCTTAACCCTAGTATAATCAATTGAAAACCCAGAATGTATATAAATGAATGATTGTATATCGATGATTAGTATTCACGAAATAAATGGCCTTTATCCACTTTGTTATTAATGTGTTTTTTCTTCCTAATTAGAAATATATATATATATATATATATATATATATATATATATATATATATATATATATATATATATGCCGCACACTACACAATTTTCAGTTATATAATAATAAATGTAACTCGATTAGTCTCTTTTCTTTTAGGTTGAGCTCATATGGCATCCATTTAGACCCAAAAGTTCCAACTAACCAACTAATATGTCATTATTGAATAGACACCACACTACATGTGGATGTGTGATTGAAATTAACATTGAAAAATTTAAACGAACATTGGTTACGCGGACGGTGATAACAATTAATATTATCAAGTTTGCGATCTTGATATAAACACCTGACCAATGAAGTAAATACATTTGTCAGTATAAACTAAGAAATGTAGAGTGTAGAATTGTAGTAATTTTTATCACCGGCCACGCAACCAATGTTCGTATAAATATCTGAATAAATCAACTCAAGTTCGTCTAAAATTTTGTGCTGGCATTTTCAAGCAAATACTGCCCCAGTATCGGTATTGTATTTTTGTATTGATTAATTTGTGCAAATTAGGAACTAATACGAACAGTATCCTACTTGTCGTATTTCCAAATCCATTACCTCTGAATTCCTACTCTTGTATGACAAATTTCATATAACTTTTTCTTTTAAATAATTAACCTTATGATAGCTGAAGAAATGCGGCTACTTACACATAATAATAGTTAGGAATATCGCTACCTGTCCAATGATTCAACATGTCTCTGTGTCACAATATGTTATTTTTTTACTAGATGGGCGCTGTCTATCTCTTGTTTTTTTCGTAAAATTGGGCTATTGATTTTAAGGCTTTAATTCAAAAATAATTTAATTCCTTATTCGTTAATGACCTGTTGTTATAGGTAAAAAAATTTAAATTTAATTCATCAGACACGTAGCATGATATTCAAGCATTGATTACGCTACATCTTATGAGATTTTGACTTTTATTGTTCCTGTAAATTAATTTTATTGCAAAAATAACCTTTAAGAAATTTATGCTCCAAATAGTAAATGACTATATGATAAAGTGTTCGGGAGGCGTTTCAATTTTAAACAATAACAATTTAGTGTATACACATACTTCTCAATCTTCATTTGACAGATGCTATTACATATACAATATCAACAAATGCAATAAAAGACGTAAAATATAAATCAAATCTGAATTCTTTCTGCGTAATGACATACGTTTTAAAAATCAGGCTTTATCAAAAATTATTCTTTTAACGTGTTTTAAAACACTCATGAAATTCATTATAATTGTGAGACTACTTAAAGTAGCATAATATAAAATAGGAATATTTCATCTTTGCCGGCCTCCAATCAGCCAATCGTTATATGCATAGAGAGCCAGCAACGGGTGAATAGTTGAAACTAAAGAAAATACACTGCCCATCAAAACCCCAGAATACTGATCCTTCTTAGATTGCATACTAACATATTATGGGATTTCTAGGTGTTATAAATGAAGAATTTAGTCGAATTTAATATCATATGATTTATGAAAAATTACGCATTCACATAATTCGTGTTTAGCTCAACATTACTTTTAACACGAAAATCATCATATTTTCATTAATGTTCAAGAAATTTGAAGGAGGTGGCTAGTTGAAACTTTAGGTGGAAGGCGATGCAAAATGGGCTCTATCATAAGGAAAAGCAGACATATTAATGAATACATGCAGCTCGCAGAAAACGTTTCGCAATGTATATGTTTCAATACTAGGAAGCAAACATACCAAAGTCCAAGCCTCGGTCGCGACCATTCGATAAATTACTTGATGAGTGTCCAATAAGATCGAAACCAGTCCACGTGATAAATTGTATTTCCTACCTTATGCTATGTTAAGTATACTTTGAAAAAATGTAATAATAGCATTCTATCATAACTCCATTAATTATCACTTCCCAAGGTTTCATGCCTTACGTTTTAAAAGGAAACCGAGGATGGCTTGTTCGAATTTTAATGCCAAATAAGCATCACATGAGGGAAATACGGACCAAAAAACATCAATTTGTATATAAATGCAAATGGCATCTAGTTTGAAACGCATCAGTACGTGTGACTTACGGTAATTTTTCTGTTATGCGACTAGTTAGGTAAAGACGAAACCAGATTACTGGATGAAATGTCATTTCTACATTATATAATTCTTATCTTATACTGATAAATGTATGTGCATAATGGGATTGGTGTTTATATCAAGATCAAAACCTTGAGTTAAATAATGTTTCTCATTCACTTAAAGAATTGAAAACCCAGCATGCATGTGACTGAGAGATTACAAAATGGAGTAAGTAATTTATGAATAAATCGGCCATTAACATTAATAAACTTACATTTGATCCTTTAATGCTATCCTTTCTCAAAACTCTATCAATTGTAGCAAAAAATCAACATGGTTTTATGTTAGAATTAAAAATTTTATTTCTCCATTTTGGCTAATGCGGTTGTTTATTTACCCTATTTGAAATCTAAAAACAAACCATCATAATTTGCAACTGCACAGCCTAAATTTGGCATCATTTGAAACAAAAATATTAATTTTGAATTTGAAGCCTGTGCTTTACTTACTTGCTTTTGCTATTCTGCCAAAAATCGTCCCGATTTTGTTGGTGGTTTGACCAATACGAGTGCTGTTCCAATTTAAACTTGGTATCTGCAGAGTTGAGTTCTTCTCGGCCTATGTGGTACATATCATGGTCAGTTACGTTGGAGAACTTCTGCAGTAGTTCTCCAAAATTAGTCCTGCCTTGTTCTACACTTATATGGTCAACAATAGGTGTAATTTTTGTTGTTGTTGCTGCTGCTAACGTTGTTGCATCAATTGGTGACGGTGATGCTATTTCTAATTCTGCAGATTTTTTAATTGAGTAGTTAGTCGCTTGTACTAGGTTATCCTCTTCAGGCCATTGCCTCTTCGGCATACCAGAAGCAGTCGTGGAATGTGCATCTGAATTCATGGTTGAAGCTGATTTAGTGGAAATAGAATTTGAACCTGTATGGAATGCATCAATGTATGGCTGATTTATCGATGAAAATGTTTCAAGATGTGTATCACTTGTCACGAAACGATCGGAATGACAACTGTCGTCGATTTGAAATTCTCCGTTACGCCTCGACCAGTCCATAGATGATTCTTCGCAAAATATGCCAACCATTCTTCCAAGAAGTGCTGTTTTCTTACTCAAACACACCTCGGTATCTACAGTAGTCGGTAATTCTAAACATGAATTCGAAGGTGGACTAGAACGCAATGGACTATCAGTTTCGATTTCTGCAATGTGTTGTTCTTGTTGTTGCCATCGTTGTTGCACTTCAGTTGATGATGAGGTTGGTGGTTGTATTGGCGGAGTCGATGTCGTAGGTGTTTCATCTTTATAGGAATCTGATGTCAATAAAGGAACATGCCTTCTTTCTTTCTGTTTCACTGTCCCGTCACGATGTTTCTGCAGGTGTTTTTTTAGATAACTTTCCGAATTGTAATTTTTGCCACAATAAGGACACATCAGAATCTATTGGATAAAATATTTTCAGACAACGTATATATATGTCGGTTAAATTCCTTATTTTCGATTTAATCAAGTAACAAAATACGCTTAAAGTGAAATTAGCAATTACAATTAGCCACAGTCAGTAGCCAGTGGCCGAAATAATAAACGTTGTTCATGCTCACCTTAGCGTAGCTGTGTTGCGAGTGTCTGGCCTGTAAATGGATGTCGGCTTCCTCCTTGGAGTCAAATGAGCAAGTGCATTGATCGCAGTGAAACGGCTTACCCTTAGTATGCTGGCGCTGATGCGACTGCAAGTTCGACATCTGAGTAAAGGATCTGCCACATACGGGACAACTTCATTTTGTGGAAAAAAACAAGATGTCAGACAGTTTAGCCAATGCATTCATCGCATTGTTAATCGTTTTAACAGTTCATTTTAGAACAGAAAAAGAACTACACACTAAACCAAATATGCATTTTTGTGACCGAAGTATTCATTTTATGATTTCCCCATCCTCACCAAGGAGGTCACTCATAAATACGATATTTAAAAAAGAAAGTGTAGTACAATATGTCTGGCATCACTTTTTTAATCGTACGCATGGAATTAATTATGTTGAACTGATTACTTATAACAGTTAAATACTGTTTGTTGCGCAGAACTAATATATATGCATGTATGTATTAGGTGTTGCGAACCTAGTAACAAATTAGTTCAGTTGTGACCAGAAGGATAAACCGAAGTCAGCATGAATGGAAAGTATAATCTCATGCACATTCGTTTCGTGCTTACTGGCGACTCATCAGTAGGAGCCGGTATTACGCCCTTTAACCACAATATATTTGGGTGAAGAATGTGGAATAATAGGACGAGTGTGTAAACCTGCGTTAGTGAAGCTAACATCATATAAAGTCTTCGACAATGCGACTTCAACGCTAACTCACACTATATAATATATATACCGAGTCTGTAAAGGATACTAACACTATGGTTATTGTGTTAGTAACTGATTACTTCGTGGTTCTAAACACACACACACACGTTAATTTATGATGTACGTTTGTATTATATCAATCAAGGCCAGATTTTACGGATTTGTTAGAGTAACAGATGTTCAGAATTTTGGTAAACTTTCGCATACCTTTTACTTAAATCAAGTTTGCGAGCTTAAAGTAAACACCAATCCCAATGCATTTAGCCAGTCGTCGAACAACATAACAAAACCGTTTGTTCGAATTGTTCGCTGTTACGTGCAAGAGTGCTATTTTTCCGAGTGTAGTCTTTTGTTTCACCTTTTTGCGCAAATTTGTGTTCTTCACTTTGTAACAGCGCAAGGACGGATTGCAGTGTTGGACGCTCATATCGTTTGGAAATTTCTATCACCGTATGTCTATCTGTTTTTTCCTCTTCAGGCAAGACTGAACACGCCCTCGACTAGACTTGACAAACATTCAATCGGATTGGCAACAGATGGAAGAGGAAAAAAGCAGATGCACATACTATGACAGAAATTTCCAAACAATATGAGCGTTCAACACTTCAATCCGCACTTGCGCTGTTACCAAATGATGAACACATATTTGCGCAAAAGGTGAAACGACAGACTACACTCGAAAATAGCACTCGTACACAGCGAACAATTCGAACTGATGGCTAATTCTCAAGCCATCTATACAATAATGACCAGATCTCAGGCAACACTTTTCAATAAAGCGAGAATTACCTTTGCATGCAAACAGGCACACACACAGACACAAACGCATACACACTTACCAATCAGCTAAAACAAGAAATAGAAAACCGAGTCAGATTTGTTGCAACCCATATAAATGAAAGATTGTAGAGCGAAGTTTAGTATTCTCGAAATAAATGGCCATTATCCACTTTGTTATATATATATATATATATATATATATATATATATATATATATATATATATATATATATATATATATATATATATATATATATATAGAACGCACACTTACTTAGTGAATAGTTCGTGAAGGTTAAAAGATAGAACAGTAAGTATAAATGAGGCCAATTAAACAAAATTTACAACTTGGTTATAAAATTATTTATTGATTTATTAATTTGATTAAATAAATTTTACATTTATTGATGCGATGAGCATAGCTTTCGCAAAGGTCTCCGAACCAGACCCAGAAATATCAGGAGGAAAATGGGGAGAGTGTACGTAAAAACCTTGCTTCATAAAAGATAGATTAGAAAGTTAATAAATTCCTTGTCGCGAAAAACATGTCCTTTAAAATATGCATTTTAATCCAAATTCTCTTCATGCATCAAAGAAAAGAGAAGATATTTTTTATTGAATGTATATTACTACTGAATTCCAACTGAATTATACAAAGGGTGAGTTATAATGAAAATAAATGTGAATTTAGTCGATAGATATGATCAAAATATTTTTAAGATGAAAATTTATCTGAGAATATAAATGTTTAATTCTAGCAGATCATTAAAGGCTGTCTTTAAAACAGTTTTATATGGCGAGCCCTGTCTGTGATACATTTGTGATAAATTTTCGCATTTATTTAAATAATTAACTATGTCACTTTCTACCAATCTATTGTTGGTAATATGGTATAATTCGCTGTATTCTAAAAGTAGGTCTTTCAAACATAATCATTGATTGCGTGGATACAAATAGCACTTATTTGAATCCAAATAGCGATATAGAAACAAGCACGAATTGAATATAAAAATTCATTGATTGCGCGAATGGTGACAAAAATTCTTTAAAACAAGTTTCTTAGGTTCATGCAAACCCCAATCCCATTGAATCCAACCAGTTGGACATCGTAGAGAAACTACTGTCAGTCACACGTGCTGACGTGTTCCGTCCTTCAATGATCATCATCAAGACCACACGGTAAACTAATTAGCCAAAATCATATGTGAACGTTATGCAGTTTTCACCACATGCGTACATGTTAAACAATTAAGCATTAATTGATTGCGCGATTGATGATAAAAAATTTTTAAACTCAAGTTTGCGGGCTTGATGCAAACACCAATCCCACTTAAATGAAGCAGTCGTTTAACATAACAAAACTGCCGTCAATTACACGTACTGACGCGTTTCGACCTCCAGTGTTCATCATCAGAGCACGATAGCAAACTGACTGGAAAATTTTATTTGTAAACACACTTACAACATAGCAAAACCGTCGTCATTTATATATACTACTGGCATTTGACTCAACTTTGTCATCATCAGGTAAGTACAGCCATGTGACAGTAGATTTGACAATTAGTGCGACTGGTTAAAAGTAAGATAGGTAATACAATTAAACAATAATTGATTGCGCGAGTGGTGGTAACAATTCTTTAAATCAATTCTATGCGAGCTTCAAATAAACAATCCCATTATCGAGTTTAACCAGTCGTCGAACAACATAACTGGCGTTATTTTTTATGTTGTTTGACGACTGGTTTAATACAATGAGATTGGTGTTTACTTCAATCTCGCAAACTTGATTTAAAGAAAGTAAGATAGGTGTTTACTTCGCGTTCGTGAGCTTATTTTAATTATTTTTTAAATGCATTTCTAAGTGCACCGATTTTTTGTCTTTGATTGATGTGTTCCAAATTGTCCCTTCATTTTGAAACCGTCCAGCGACTTCATTTCCAGTCCCAACTTCAGGGTTAACACCATACTCAGACATTTGCCAAAAGTGAGTATGGTGTCAGCCATGAAAATAAGAATGAAAATGAAGTCCCGAAAGTTCGGAAAATCTAGTTCCAACGTCATTTTCAGACATACAGCCGATGGACGCCCTCAGAATGAAGGGACAAGTTAGAAGCCATCAATCAAGTCCAAAAAATCGGTGCACCTGGAAATGTAAAAGATTCAAGATTTTACCGACCAACGAGTGCTATCAATTGTCCCGCACAAGGAAATGGCGAAAAGATAACGAGCAATTTCAATATAAATTAATCTCTATTTAAATCAAGGCTGCGATCCTGACATAAACACCAGCCTCATTATATACATACATTTTTTAGTATGAATTAAGCATATAGTAATGTAGAAGACATCCAGTTCATTCAGTATCGTTCCATTATCCTACATTCCTCACCCAAATATACGATGGGTAAAGGGCGTAATACCGGCTCCTACTGATGAGTCGCCGGCAAGCACGGAAACGAATGTGCGTATGAGATTGTACTTTCGACTCATGCTGACTTCTAGCTCATCCTTCTGGGTCACAACTGAACTAATTTGTTACTATAGGTTCGCAACACCTATTACATACCTGTATATATATATATATATATATATATATATATATATATATTACATATATATATATATATATATATATATATATAGTTATTAGTTCTCCAACAAAACAGTATTTAATTCATTCAGTAGACAGGTTTCGTCCTTAATGGGAACCATTCATGTACTGTCCAGAATCTGCCGTGGAGAGGGCTCGAATCTGGGCACGTACACTTCGGAATCTCTTGCTCTAACCACTGATCCAAGCCGCCTTGACTGACCAGAATAATTATATATATATGTATCTTTATAATATTATCTCGAGCATTGTTAAGCTCTATTACCATATTTCGGGTCTGGTGCAATGCTTGCTTAGTGCCAATCAGGTATATCTATTTAGAAATAGCTATGCTAAAATGTTAATAAGATTTCTCTAAACTTACGCATACGGCTTCTCTCCTGTGTGAATTCGTTCGTGCTGCTGAACGTGACTCAACTGTGTAAACTTCCGCTCGCAGAATCGACAACCAAACGGTCGTTGGCCGGCATGAATTCGCACATGCTGCGTCAAATAGGCGGCTGTTGAAAAACGTCGCGGACAAAACTGGCAAGTGAATGGTCGACGTTGTGCGAGTACTGATAATGCTTGTGCAGGATGACTTGTGGTATTATGTAGCGCTAAATCATGTCGAGAAAAGCATACCTGAACAAAAACAGATGTCACGGATTTGATAGAGAATGAGACAAAATTGCAAAAGGCAGCGTACTTTATTAAACAGGGTTGATTTATATTTTGAGTTCGCATTCTATTCAAATTTGCGGTACTAGCCAGAGCGTAAAGTCAATTTAAAAGTCTTAAGTTATGATTCACAGTTAACAGCACCAATTTAGCGCTAAACTAAGGTCGAACATAAAATCAATTTTTTGTTGGATATGGTTATCAATATGAAATGGTGACTTTATAAGGCATAGACAATTTTGGGTGGTCTAAGTAAAATAAATAAAAGTGTCATGGGGCAAAATTTCCGCCGCGAAGCATCAACTGCTTTATGCTAGCTAGATATAAAGTTAAAATAAAGAAGTTTTATTTGATATGGTGGATTTTGGTGATAGGATAACGATGGTTGCTCAGAAATAACTCTTTCAATTATGTAACACGTTCAGTCCAATGCATATATTATTTTTTTTAATTTGCAATAAATGCTTCAAATATTTGAACACTCAAAATTCTTCATGGATTGTGGCTAAAATTAATAAAATTTCGAAATTAAATTTACTAATTTTTAATTAAAGCTACTGACCACACAAATTATTAATTTTGACAGTTAACATGGAACAATTTGTCGAAGCATTTTGAAAAATATAACGGAAAGACGTTACGAAAGTTAACAATGCCTTTACTAATTTGGAGTAAGATATTTCAGAAGAGAGATAGCACTACATATATCAACACAAACACCTTACTATTAACAAACCATAAAAAACCAAGTATTTTTTTAAAAATTTTCGGAGTGCCAGCTTCATATATTCCAATGCCACGTTTTGTGTACGCGGGTAGTATTGCACGGACAGTTTCAAAGATCGATTGATCACAATGTTCCAATTTGTTTTGTCTTTGATCGGTTGGTTTTACTCGTTCCAATGGAAATGCGGTTCTATCACACTTTGTTTACTGGCGACGCGTTTTATGCCTCACTTTCCAGCACCATCTCACGGCAACTGATACACAGTATCAATACTCACAATAGCAGATTTATGCAAATCGTGGTCAAATCTGCCATTGCATTATTGTACCGTGTATAGTCGCCTGAAGATGGTGCCGGTAGGCACCGAAACGTCGCCAGTAAACAAAGATGTGATAGAACCGCATTTCCATTGGAAGAATAAAAACTCAACCCGATCAAAGACAAAACAAAATTGGAAATTGCGATCAATCGGATCTTTGTGAAACTGTCCGTGCAAAGCTACTACCCGCGTACACAAAACGCGGCATTGGAACATAAAAAACCAAAGCTGACGCAATTGCACACATTGATGTATTTAACCTTTCCCTATCCATCGTCATAACATAGCAAGATATTTAATAGAAGAGACCATTTTGCAAAGTAAAAATAATTATTGGAAAATTTTGGTACAGCTGATATTCAAATCTTGCACAAGGTATGTGAGAATATCCAGTCAATGAATACTTACTTCTGTAACTTATATGGATTTTGGAATTCTGCGGAATAGCTACCATCATGCATGGGCAGGAATTTTCATCCAACACTGAAATCAACTAAAACTTGTGCAAGATTATTAGGAGTGACGGGAGGATGAAAGCTTCTAAAAAATTATATTTGCGTTACAGCTTGATTCCTGTTAATCATCGTAAAATCCAGCCCCACCAATGTCGTGACTGATAATTAAGGTGATTGATGTCAATTTCAAGTTTGCAAACTTGATAGACAGAATTGTAAAAACATTAACAGTAGGTGATTATGGGAATATTGTGCATTTTAACTGACAAGCATACAGTACAGTTAATTTGAAATGTTGTGAGATGTACTCGTGTAACTCAAGAAGACGGCTAATTGTAAGAAACGTGGTATTCAAGAATCGAAAATCCAAGAACTAGATTGAGTGTTATCAGTAGATTAATTGCTGCTTGATCAACGCTCATCCATCCTCCGACTTATCCTGATAGTCTCCCAGAAAAGCAGAATTTATTTACAAGTGTCTATACTCTGTATTCCTAGAAAACTATTGCAACTTCTACACGCATATATGTAACCCCAATTGTATATATAACAAATTTGCATTTCAGTTAAATACTGTTTGTTGCGGAGAACTAATATATATGCAAGTATATATATATATATATATATATATATATATATATATATATATATATATATATCATACATATTTAAGCATTTTGGGTTTTCAATTGATTATGCTAGTGGTAACAAATCTGACTCGTTTTTACTTCTGTTTCTTGTTTTGGCTAGTTGGTAAGTGTGTATGCGTTTGTGTTTGTGTGTATGCGTGTTTGCATGTTAAGTTCATTCTCGCAGTATTGCAAAGTGGTGTCTGAGATCTGGTCATTATTGTTTTGCTAGCTTGAGAATTAACTATTTGTGTGCATTGTTCACTGTTACATATACAAGTGCTATTTTTCCCAGTATAGTTGATCGTTTCACCTTGTTGCGCAAAGCTGTCGTTTTCACATGGTAACAGCGCCAGTGTGGATTGCAGTGTTAAACGCTCACATTGTTTGGAGACTTCTGTCATCGTATGCGCCTCTGTTATTTCCACTTCAGTTTGTTGTCAATCCGGTTGTATGTTTGTTGATTCTAGTCGAGGGCCTGTTTGTTCTTGGCTTGATACTAGTAGATTGTTGTTGAATTTTGTTATTCTTGGCCAGTCGATAAGAATATCATGTTGATGAAACTTTTGAATATTAAGGTCAGGTGTACATACATATATATATGTATATATATATATATATATATATATATATATATATATATATATATTTATATATATATATATATTTGTTAGCAGAAAACTAACAAGAATAGCAACATTGTTCCAGTGGTTTTCTTTTCTCAAAATATTTCGGCTAAACTTGTCGATAGCCTTCATCAGTTGCAATACACCTCACAAGTTTAACGAACGTAACTAATGAAGCAATAAAATTAAGCAATAATTGATTGCTCGGGTGGTGGTAAAAATTCTTTAAATCAAGTTTGCGAGCTTGAAGTAAACACCAATCCCATTTTATTTAACCAGTCGTCAAACAAAATAACAAAACTACCACCAGTCGCAACGCACTAACGCGTTTCGACCTTCTTTTATTATCATAAGAGTACGACAGCAAGCTGACTAACGAGGATCAAACCGCATTGCATATATATGGAAAGCAAAATTAGATATGCGGCTCTCACCTCTAGTAGTCTTGCATAAATTGAACTTGACTGGAAATGTCGGCTGCACAATTTCTATGCAGTCACGAACATTAATGAAGCAAGTTTCGCTTGTTAAACTTGTGAGGTATATTGCAACGGACGAAGGCTATCGATAAGTTTAGCCGAAATATTTTAAGAAAAGAAAACTCCTGGACCAAGGAAAGCTGCATTAGTCAAAACGCAGATCAGGTAATTTCAATTAATCCAGGTTAGCAAAAGCAATCTTTATTCAATAATTGCAACAATTAAACAGAAATTGATTGCGCTGGTCGTGGTAACAATTCTTTAAATCAAGTTTGCGAGCTTGAAGTAAACCAGTCGTCGAACAACATAACAAAACTGCAAATGGCGGTAGTTTTGTCATGTTGTTCGACGACTGGTTAAATACAATGGGGTTGGTGTTTACTTCAAGCTCGCAAACTTGATTTAAAGAATAATTGCAATAAACAAAAACAGAGAAATCTGAACGAGATTGCTCAATCTGCTTTATACGTGTGTAGTCTCCGTTTAAGTTTACTCGAAGCTACTATGTGGTCAGTTCCCTTTATAGTGAAAAAAGAAAGCAGGTCTCTAAACATGGAGTGCATGAAATGATAAATAGTTCCAAAGAAACAGATTTTGATTGCGTTATCTCAAAACCAGCAAAATCGGCTAGTGTCAGTCCATGTGACCAATAGTAGTTATTCTCTGTTGTGCGATTATTGTTTATTTGAAATAAATGTACTTGATTTTAATAATTGTACTTAAAATCTGCACAATAGATATTTGCTTATGAGACCCACAATGTTTTGTACGAAATGGGAAATTATATAGAATATTCCGCATGTTACCAGTGTTAGAACTATTGAAGTTGATTGGAGCCTTTGATAAAAAATTTACATTAATTTTCAAATTTGCTTTGTTCCTATAAAAACCACATCTTTGTTCTAATGCATAATAACCAATAGGCATTTTAGGCAGTAAGGAGAACATTTTACATTCTTAACAAACATGAATCTAGCTGCGTCGTGCAACTGGGTAAATTATATATATATATTATTTGTATTTATTTTAAGTTGCAAAATTTATTTAAACAATACTAATCGTGAAATCATTATTTTTATAGTGTGACAAATTTAATCAACGCCAATCATGAAATGCATTCATCGTATAATCAAGACAGGCATGTAGATTTATAAGCATACGTTAATGAAATATTTTAAATTGACAAACTGAGAAATTAAAGTTATACTCGATGAAAATTGCCAAGGCAAGCATAAAGTGTGTTTGCCTAATTCAAATGTTTATGATACATATTCGAGACTTTAATATACGTTATTCAGGATAGACTGAAAGTGACCGAAGAAAACTATTGAAAATACCGGTCAAACGAAAATAAGTATACACATAGAGAAAACTGTGTTTATTTTTTGCATGTCAATCGTTAAACAATTCCAGTCAAAACGGATTGGATATAATAGGTAGAATCAAGATTAGATGTAGATATTAGAGGTATTAAACAAGAAATTAGTTACAAAATAATCAACAAGTGCATTCATTCAAGTGATTATAAATGCTTTACTAATTTGTATTGTTTATATAGTAAGGCAAGCATTACTTTGATTTCTTTAGTGAACAATGTTTTGCTTTGTCAGAGATTTAATGTAAATAGTAAAACACCGATAATTTAATTTTATTAGATTCAATTAACACAAAAATATTATTTAAAATATCAATTTATCTGATCATATGTCATTATATATATATAACCATCTATACAGCTTTAAATCTATATATCCGTCTCTATAACTCTATATCTATTTATTTATCTATATATCTATCTATCTATTTATCTATCTATCTATCTATTCATCTATGTATTATCTATAGACCTATATATGTATATATGTATGTATGTGTGTGTATGTATGCATGCATGCATGTATATATGGATGTGTTCTATGTATATATGCTTCTATGGATGCGTGTATGTCTGTATTTAATTATGTATGTATGTAGGTATGAATGTATGTTGTACATGTCTATCTATAAATTTATATATACATTTATCTATTTTTGTGTCTGTATAACTAGCTATCTGTATATATATCTAGTCATATATACATATATATATGGATATGTTTAATGATCAATCCATCTTTCTATCTATCTTTCTATCTCTGTGTCCGTCTTGTGTTATTTTTTTTTGCTTCTCTATGTTTTCCTATCTATCAGTCAAACATTCTGTCTGTACATCCTACTTCCTGCGATCTTTCAATCCTATTTTCATATTATGATGAACCTCTGCCTTTATATTATTATACATAAATACAGACATGCCAAGATTCGAGCCCTGCCCACGGCAAATTTTGGAAAGTACGTGTAGAATTCCCAATAAGGACGAAACCGGTTTACTGGATGAATTGCCTTTTCTACATTATACAATGCATAGTTTATACTGACAAATATATGTACATAATGGAACGGGTGTTTATATTTGTTTATTTATATACATAGAAAACAGAATTATTAATAGCTTATCTATCCTAAATTTGATTATTTCAAAAATATCTATCAATCTATCTACCACCTTAATAGCTAGCCATCTATCTACTTTTTATAGTTATTTAATTTAGTCGTTTTCTGCACACGTGTACTTAGTAATGCAAAAAAGGATCATAGCAAAAACTCGATTAAATCAACAAAAATTGATAAATTTTGAGTCAAGTGTGAGGTACAGGAAGGGACGTATTGCTAAACTATATTTTGGGATTTAATACTTGGCTGTAAATATTCTTTTTATTATTGTAGGGTTCCGAATATGGGAGAAATAATATAAGAAATAAACTTCATTCGCTATCTTATGCTGTATATAGTTTTTACCAGTAATATCGAATGGAATATTACACATTAAAATCCTGACAATGGGCAGAAATCACATGATTTAAAAACTACTCTATGTATATAGTGGTTTTGTTTTAATTAGACAGACAGATTCTCCGAGTCTGTACCAGTTCAGAGACTTCTCGCTATGCAATTCAACTAAAGAGCTGCATTCATTATTTGTAAACTCATTAACCCATCAACAAAGTGCACCAAACGCCGCCATCACTTATCAGAATTGCAGAGCTCTGACACCATCCAAGACCTACCCATGCATGCACAGTCTTGAAACCAGCACGGCACAAACAATCATAAAATAAGTATTATAATCAAGGTTGCGATCTTGATCCAAGCACCTGGCCCATTAATTACTTACATATGTCAGTATAAACTAAGAATTTTATAGTGTAGAAAAGCTATTCATCAAGTAGACCGGTTTCGTCCTTATTGGGAACTCATCATGTACTGGCCAGAATTTGCCGCGGACAGGACTCGAACCTGGGCACGTCTGCTTTGGAATCTGGTGCCCTAACCACTGAGCCATCCTGCCGCACATTTCACTGCGCACAATTTTCAGTTATATACTAACTACTGTAACTTGGTTTTGTCTATTTTAACTTTAGGTGGAGCTCATATGGCATCCATTTAGACCCAAAGTTCCAACTAACCATCCTTAATCTGTCATTATTGAACAGATACCACAATACATGGGGAAGTGGTATTGAAATGACCATTTATATAATTAAACGAACATTGGTTTCGCGGGCGAAATAGACAAACCATATTACTTTATTTAGTATATAACTGAAAATTGCGCGTAGTGTGATGTGCGACAGGGTGGCTCAGTGGTTAGAGCTCCAGATTCCGAAGCAGACTTGTCCAGGTTCGAACCCTGTCTGCGGCAAATTCTGGCCAGTACGTGATGTTTTCCCAATAAGGACGAAACTCGTCTATTGGAAGAATTGTCTTTTCTACACTATACGATTCTTAGTTTATACTGACATATGTCAGTAATTAATGGATCAGGTGCTTATATTAAGATCGCAACCTTGATTATAATAATTGTTATCACCGCCCGCGAAACCAATGTTCGTTTAATCATAAAATAAGTCGGACCTCGAAATTCCCAAACCAGGTAATACAAAATACCACAACGCACAGCCTTTATAACCAATCATTTTTTTCGAAGATACGAATATAGAAAGTTTCGAACTTTCCGTGTTTCTTTACTCTTTAAAGTCTTATCTGTATTTTTGGTTGTTTTTATTAGAATATTGGCAAGTTAAAGTTTTCTGTGCATTTTTAGCCATAAGGCTTATATTTTATTGTGGTGTTGTAGACGTATTTATTAATTTCTTTTCTGACTTCACGAATGCTGACTATCCATTATATATCTAAAATCCGACCTTGAGATGAGTAAAGATACCAAAAAATAAAATCCTACTAAAAACGGATGACGTTTTAGCAAAATTGCAAGATATAACATGATTCTAGTATCAGTATCTGGATATGCTAACTCGTCGCTTTTGTCAAAAAGTTATTTTGTCCACTGTCCACATATTTCCACAATATTTTTTTGACAAACTTTTCCAAGAGCCGTTATCAAAAGTACTCTCCTAACCTAAAATATAGCTAAGTGCATTCGCACAAAACATTTTCTCTTTCAAGTAGAATTTTAGAATGAAATATTACTTCAAAATCATGAAGACGGATAGTCGCTACAATCAAATACTGCTTGTTGCGAAGAACTAATATATATGCAAGTATGTATTAGGTTTTGCCAACCTAGTTACAAATTAGTTCAGTTGTGACCAGAAGGATAAACCAAAAGCCAGCATAGGAACCTTGAAGAGTATAATCATGCACATTCGTTTCGTGCTTACTGGCGACTAATCTGTTAGAACCGGTATTACACGCCTTTAACCACTATATAATATTTGGTAGAAAGAATATTGAATAATGGACAGTACAATCTCCTATTGATGTGTAAACCTAATAGTGAAGCTAGCATAATCTAGAGTCAACGACAATACGACTTCAATGCCCTAACTACTATAATATATGTATATATATATATATATATCTATATATATCAGGTCTTAACAAGGATACTAACAATATGGCTATTGTGTTAGTAACTGATACATTTTTGAAATCGATGGGTACCGGATACTAACACTATGGTTTCCGAGTCGGTACATGATACCAACCTGATGGATATAAATTTATGCTAAGGTTCACCCAAATTGAGAATTACAACAATTTCCGAACACCTGTTACTCCAGTTAAACCATACACTCTGGCCTTCATCGATATCAGTTATCACATTTCGCGATAAGCCATAGTGTTAGTATCCGGTACTCATCGATTTCAAAAAGGTATCGGTTACTAACACAATAGCCATAGTGTTAGTATCCTTTACGGACTCGGTATATATATTATATAGTGTGAGTTAGCATTGAAGTTGCATTGTCGTTGACTTTAGATTATGTCAGCTTCACTATTACAGGTTTACACATTCCTCTAAGAGATTGTACCGTCCTATTATTCCACATTCTTCTACCAAATATATAGTGGTTAAAGGGCGTAATACCGGCTCCTACTGATGAGTCTCCAGTAAGCACGAAACGAATGTGCATGAGATTATACTTTCCGTTCGTGCTGCCTTTGGTTTATCCTTCTGGTCACAACTGAACTAATTTGTTACTAGGTTCGCAAAACCTAATACATACTTGCATATATATTAGTTCTTCGCAACAAACAGTATTTAACTGTAATATATTGAATTTAATTATGTCATGCTTACCGCGAAATGTGATAACTGATATCGATGAAGGCCAGAGTGTATGGTTTAACTGGAGTAGCAGGTATTTGTAATTCTCAATTTGGGTGAACTTTAGCATAAATTTATATCCATCAGGTTGGTATCATGTACCGACTCGGAAGCCATAGTGTTAGTATCCGGTACTCATCGATTTCAAAAGGTATCGGTTACTAACACAATAGCCATAGTGTTAGTATCCTTTACAGACTCGGTATATATATTATATAGTGTGAGTTAGCATTGAAGTTGCATTGTCGTTGACTTCAGATTATGTTAACTTCACTATTACAGGTTTACACATTCGTCTAGGAGATTGTACCGTCCTATTATTCCACATTCTTCTACCGAATATATAGTGGTTAAAGGGCGTAATACCAGCTCCTACTGATGAGTCGCCAGTAAGCACGAAACGAATGTGCATGAGATTATACTTTCCGTTCATGCTGCCTTTGGTTTATTCTTCTGGTCACAACTGAACTAATTTGTTACTAGGTTCGCAAAACCTAATACATACTTACAAGTATATGTCGTCGGGCTGGTAATGCAATATATGTTATTACCAAGTAAGAAATTGTACCAACAGCTATTGTCTGTGGAGTACAGATATGTTTCCATGACGAGCCCGTATCTCCAACGTCCCATTGTCACTAATATATTTATCATGCATTAGCGTATTCAATAAATAATATATATCCCTTGCGACTAACAATTCACATGAATTCCCCCCCCACACAAAGGATTAAATCATAGTGGCTACGATGGAAACTACGCCACCGCATACTGTCTTTTTTCAACAATATCTGGTGAAGTAGATTGATGCTGGGCCTAACAAAATATTAGTCAACCTACCCGACGGAAACAGGTGAGTGGCACTCGATTGATTAAATAATGTTACATGGATTATGTTTAAGAAGAGGGTTTGGTATGCTACTATGACTATTGATGAAGCTAATAACGTTGAAACAATTAAATCTTTTGGACAGAGTTGACCAACAGAGAGTTAACTATTAATAGTGAGAGATGGAAGAAGCGGATAGCTTAAAGTATTTCGTTAAATCAAGTATACGGGCTTGATAAAAACACCAATGCTGTTGTATTTAACCATTCGTACAACATAGAAATATTATCATCAGTCACACGAACTGACGCGTTTCCAGCCCCCATGATCTTCACCAGACCAGGAAAGCAACTTGACTAGGGGAGAATCATACCGCATTTATGATTGACAGCTGTACTGCTATGTTGTGCGACTGGTTAAATACAATTACATGGATGATTATATCAAGCTCGCAAACTTGATTTAAATAATTACTATAACCTCCAGTACAATCAGTGATTATTTACTTGTATTGGCCGACACATAAGCAAAAATAATGACCAATTATTTATAAATTCATATTGGTTAAATATAATTCATTAATGAGCGTGCTTTTGTGAGAAAACCTCTATTAATTAATGTATGATTAACAAACAATGAAGGAATGAATAATTAATGGGTGAATGCTCCCGAATGAAGACTCTTCTAGATGAAAGAGTTATTGTGAACATTTAAGAAATCAATTGCTTTAATCAAAGTTGCGATCTTGATGTAAGCACCTGACCCATTTGTCAGTTTAAATTAAGTATTGTATAGTGTTGGAAGGGAAATTCATCCAATAGACCGGTTTCGTCCTCATTGGAAACTCATCACGTACTGGCCAGAATTTTCTACACTATAAAATACTTAGTTTATACTGACAAATGTATGTATATAATGGGTCAGGTGTGCACTTCAAGAGCGCAACCTGAATTAAAATAATTTGTTATCACCACCCGAGCAACCAATACTCGTTTAATTTGCGAAATCAGTGTCAGGGACACCACTTACTTAGGTGTAGGGAAAGTTTAACTAATCAAATACATCACTTTGAATCCAGGTTGAATTCTCATGCATACCTATTGCTTACATATGCATGAATGCACTGTTTATCCACAACACTTAATCAAATTATATATCTCCTTTGTTATTGCATTTGATGAGATTGTTAGAGGCCATATCTGATGAGCATACGTGTCAGCGTTTACTATATTGCATGGATACAGACTTATATTCACAGTGTTATTTTACGTAGGCTTTTAGATAACAGTCTGCTTTTCGCTATTAACCATCTAGTCGACTGGCCTCGGTTGGTTGATCGACAAATTACGAACATTGCAATCCGCGATTTGCGTTCGCGGTTTGTCGCTTTGCACTATCAATTTTGCAAAGATCCGATTGATCCCCATTTCCAAGTACACATCTGTTTTGTCTTCGATCAGGCTGGGTGCGTATTCGTCCCTTTCTTCCGAAGGCTTCAACGTCGTTCAGACTAACCACTGGAAGTGAGGTACAATCTATCATTTGTTTTTTCCAATTCCTTTTTTTTAATAATTTACTCGATTAACCGTTGAGGAATGCCATTCTACGTCAAGTAATTTTCGCTTTATTATATTCATATTTTATTGCTGGACTGGTAGTTTGACAACTCTTGAAAGGCTGCCGCAAAACGTAAATAACTTATAGTGAATTAACACATAAGCTCTATAGCGCAAATATCGTGTATACTAGATCGGTTTATGGTAAATTGCTTCATTTAAGTTGAGATGCAAATCATTTTTGCAGCAAATGCATAGAACTAGTGAATTATCTATCTCATGTTCGAAAATTAAACCGACATTAGCGCCTTATACGCAAATACGACTTTCTTTTGAAACCAAGAAATGCATGATCAGCATAAAATGGATATCGGTAACTAATGCTGGTGTCGTCTTTTAATGATATGTACTCAGGAAGACAGGCAAATTTCTGATAAAGCTGGAAATGTGGTGCTGTCAATAGGCACACCATCCATCTGTTTATAAATGCTCATATTGAAACGTAATTTCAAAGCTTTTGTGCGTAGAAAAATAAGTTGGCGTAAATTATGAGCTGGAACCGGAGATCTTAATTTGTTTAAGTCTATTGCCAAATCTTGAAAGTAAATAGATTTCTCAACTGAGATAGTTGTTAAAAAAGACGTCTTATGAAGGCACATTTATGCCTTGAATTCTGTTTCCAAACACCAATAGTTCGTGAAATAAATGCTTTTATAGTAATTTACGAAAAGGTTCAAGTATGCGGACGAAACATTTGACTGGAACATAGGTCGGAGAATTCAACAGTGATCATCTCATCGAATAACGTATATTTTGCGATTTTGGTAGTTTCTATATTGTGGATTTGACCGCATTTTTCTTGTGCGAGACAATTGATAGCACTCATAGGTCGGTAAAATCTTGAATTTTCTTTCATTTTCAGATGCTGTAATTTTTGGCCTCAATGGATGGGTTCTCACTTGTCGCTTCATCTTTAAGCCTTCAATTAGCTGATTGTCTGAAAATGACTTTGGAACAAGATTTTCAGACAATCAGCTAATTGAAGGTTTAAAGAAGAAGGGACAAGTGAGAACCCATCAATTGAGGCCAAAAATTACATCACCTGAAAATGAGGAAAATTCAAGATTCTACCGACCTATGAGTGCTATCAATTGTCCCGCACAAGAAAAATGCGGTCAAATCCACAACAAGAAGGACAGCACTGCGCAACTGAATTCATCTTTTAAAATGTATTTAGTTTCTATATTGTTGGTTTAGATAATTCAAACGGTCTGAACTTGTTTTGAACAGCCTCATAAATTAGAACAATATCAAAAAAGTGTTAATTTCATCTTTTGCCATCAACTCGACTCTTTCTATTTCATTCGATTTACATACCATGTACAACATATATTTTTTCCTCAATCGAAACTTTCTCAATCTTTGCACATAGTCTTATTTGTCAATTATTAAAATGACATTTGAATGTTTTTCTGTCATAGCATTCTTTTTTGTGCATTTTAGTGATTACAAATGTGAATCTCATTTAGCCAAAGTAGCTTTAACCTGTTTGATTCTAAAACAACTGTTAGTTCAAACGCTCCTTTGAAATCAATATTGCGGATTTCTGAAAGAGGAATACAATAAATTTGACCAGTTTATATTGCTCCCATATTTACTTGGTCGATTTCTATTTTTGACAGATTAAGATCATGATTGTCAGTACAACTCAGTGTCAGATCACATAAAAGTCCTTGGTGTGTAACTTTTTCTGGATTTTTTATATTATAATTTTGTTTTTCATCAAAATAGCTGGCCGAAGTGCCAGAAATAAAATAAATTGAGCCGATACAAAACACCAGAATTACATCCGATTCTTGCTCAATCTTCTTTTAAATGGTCAGTTCTGGAATGCGCCACCATAATAAGATTTATTCCATTAACCCGTAGTTCAAATTAGTGCAAACTACGCGCAAATTCTTTTTTAGAGCTCAATTGCATAAATCACTGGCAATCCTGCTGTTGCCACAGTTATGTTCCTAGCGCTCTGAGTTTTGATGATAAAAGCTTCTTGTTGAAAATTTTGTAATTTTAGCTTAAATAAAATGCATATTGTTGCCCTTCATTTTCAAAGCGGAAAATAAATATGGCTAGACAAAAAGAGGAATTACTTTCGCTTTTTAACCTTAATTATCTACAAACGAGGGTAGTTTGATATTTTCTTTGAACATGAATTATCAGAAAATCGAAATAGAACTAGTGTATAAATTTGGGGAATATCTATTTATTAACGTATTTCACACCGAGTTCGGGATAAATGCGCGTACATGCTCTTTCTGCAAGCATAAATCGGGTCACAATTTGTTCATTCAATGTTCTTATTGACTTTTCTCCTAAAATAAGATATCCATGGTAGATAAATATTTTTTCTAGTACCAACCTGATAAAGTTATTACACTAAAACAGTTCCATTTAGTTTCAATATTAATGGAAAATATTTTAATGTGGTTTTCCAAGTAAAACTCCGATTAGTCCAAATTTATAAGATAAAAAATTTGATGCAACAAGATCTGTTTTAATGTCTAATGGCTATTTCGGACAATAGAAAAAATAATAAAATATTGATTTGTAAGAAGAACTTATTTATTTAAGATGGAAATATTAGATTTAGTCTACATCTCGTGTAAATTCGCTTCCTTTACGGGATATCGATCTTGCCTCATAGCATATTGCATGAATTAAGTTCATCTTTGAATAGACAACATATTTATTATCCGGTACGAATTCAGAAAAAGCACGTTCATAATTCTATAGTGGCATTTACGCTCAGTATTATTGACTAATTTGTAGGATAAATGGAATACACAAATTTATACTTGATTAAATAGAGAGAAACAGTTCACATAAAATGCACACCAGAATAAATATCAATCGAAAATTAGAAATGAAACTAAATACTGTTTTGCATGGTGCTTGGAAAGTTCTATGGTAATGCCAATTCACGAACAAACTCTTCTTGTTCGAAAAATTCAGACAAGCTTCGATTTATTGCAATTGCTTCGAAATTGAGAGGCATACTAACACACTTAGGTTTAAATAAAACTAAAAATTGAATTGTTCGCATGTTGCATATTTCACAGGAAAAATCATGCTTAGATGTAGACGTGTGCGCAACAGCAATCATTTTTGCACCAACTGAGTTGGTACGTACCTCGACAAGCCTGACTTCAATCTTCTTTTGCATTTGCCTAAATAGGATTTTTCACTGTTACATTTGCAATTAAATATAACATTAGAATCAGATCGCAGTGGAATTTTGTCATTCACCCTAGGTAAAGGAAATTTGGCAGGGGTGTGTTATTAAATCTAGGTGAACTGCAAACTGCGAACTCCAAAATGGAACGAAATATAACGTTTATGGGTTTAAGTGCCTCTTCACTTTTGTATTGTATGACAACATACACAGCCTTCTTCTTAACCAAGTTAACAATAACAGCGGGTTTTATTAGATTATTATTCTAATACTTATCTATAACATGCGGTGGGTAAACATTAATGATAAGAGAATTACGCACACCATTCAAATCAATCTGCAAAACGTATGGCGAAGAAATGCTTTTTATTCAATATTTTAACAAAGCCTCTTTCTGGATTCAGTGAATAGTAGCTGTTGAATTGTAAACAATATGAGCTCCAAGTGTTCTTATCGAAAGCTGATTTGTAGAATATACCATCAGTTCTAGGTTTGAAAAATAAATTAAGAAAATCTAGGTTCTCACTTTCTTCGTTTTATCTTTTAAATCTTATATTAGGAGGGAATTTATTAAATTTATTTGTCAGTTCTTTGCCATGCGCACGGGTATAACATACCAAAAATAAATGATCCAATAACGGTTGTCTGGTTTGACTTTAATCAATAAATCAGAGATTGTTATTTACAACACGCACACACATATCAGAGCAAAGGGTGAACCAACTCTCAGACTATCTTTTAATTTGTATATTTACCTATTAAAAATAAACTATTTATCTGAACAATATAAATGAATTGATTTTTTCAGCTGCGCTTCACTCAATGTGAAATTTGGGAAATTCTCATGGACATAATGATGTAAAATCTCAACGGTTTTCTTTATCGGGACATTAGTAAATAATGACCTGACATCAAACGTGACTTTCAACAATAAATTTTTCTACATTTTGAAAAAAATCAAAGGAATCTTTCCAACTTTACTCTGACAAGTAATTTCTTAGCCATTTCATCGACAGCATATATTTTTATTGAAACAGTTTGTCTCAATGGAATATCATGCCTGTGCGTCTTGGGTAAATCGTCCAGTCTAGCAGCCTGTGTTCTTACTGGTCCCAGTTGTTTGTGCTCGGAATATGTTGCGAAGCACATACTAACTTATATAGGCAATACAATTTAACAATAATTGATTGCGCGAGTGGTGGTAACAATTCTTTAAATCAAGTTTGCGAGTCTGAAGTAAACACCAATTCCATTGTATTTAACCAGACGTCGAATAACATAGCAAAACTACCGCCAATACATACTAATTTGTCTCATGCCAATATAACATTGGTGTTGCCTACATGTCTATTACTAAACGTGTGTTTTCCTGTGAAATATGAGATATGCCAAAAAATTATTTTCAGTTTTAATTAAGACTAGGTCTGTTTATATGCTTCTCAATAGATCGACGTTTTACAGAACTATACAGGTAGAGACAATGACATTACCATGGGGCTTTAAAAGCCTTATAAAAATCTGTGCTTAATTATGTTTCTTCTTTTTGGCTTTTGTACTGATATATATATATATATATATTCTTTATAATGTCATTCCTTTTAATTTAACTGAGTATTCTTATAATTAGGAAAACACAAATAAAAAAACACTTTGTTATTTGTGTTTCCCTATCAATAAATATATATACACTACACATATATGTATATATATATATATATATATATATATATAGTGTGTACGTTTAAAGGGACTGTGTTTATATTTCAAGAAAATTTATTCGCGTTGTCTATTTATTCAGAGAACAGGCTGATAAACTGAACGAAAGCGCATCTGTAGAATTATAAACATGATTAAAAGATCATATTGGGAAATAAATGGTCTGTTTATTGGAAAACAGTTTATTCTAAAAGCATTACCGTTAAATCATAATTTGACTCATAATCAGATTTACTAACACTAGCTTATTACACTAAACATTTAACTGGACAAGTTTCGCTTAATAACGTTATTATACGTTAGTTATTAAGGCTCGTGAAGAAGGCACATTCTGTTACGCAGTGCCATCATCAAATAGTTTTCTGCTGCAATCAATTATTACGGGACAATTGATAGCACTCGTAGGTGAGTAAAATCTTGATTCCACAGCATTTCAAGGTGCACAACGTGCTTGTTATCGTGATTAATAAGTTTTTACCGGTCCCGTCACTCTTAACCCTTCCACACGTGTACTGTCTATCGGAAATCTGAAGTACCGAATTTTGCCGGCATACGTCTTAAGTTTGGAAACGTTCTTTCTCGTTCCAACCTCTGAACACTAACACATTACTCACAGAAAAACAAATTTCTTAGTTTTAAAAAATAAGTGTTATCAACGCCCGCGCATTCAATGATCTTATAATTAAACAAATAACGTTTTATAAATTAGGCTTCTAGTTTAATTACAGGTCCTAAAAGATGGAAAAATAATAAACTAATCAATTAAAATTTTGCATGAATTTAGCTGAAAATGATAGACTTGACGTTTTCCATTTAGTATAATTCGAAAGCAGCGAGGCTTTATTAAAAACGTTAGAAATGGGAATATATGCAAAATATTTCTATTTTAAGCTATATTTTGGGGAACAAACTATAGTTATTGGGTTATGTGCATTGTAAAGTGAAATTAAATGGGAAAATAATGTCAATGGGAAATTTTGATGGGCATAGTATCACTTAAATTTTGGTTAATTATGCAAAAATATCTCAAATTGACAAATATGCATATGAAAGTCAATAGAAAGCCAAAGTCATGCATTGCCTAATTTTATATTGTAGGAGTATTAAATGCGTATGAACACACACTAATAGGAAATGATAAGTCAGCTATCATGCAAAAAAGTAATTATTGCGACTCCTGTGATACGTAAGTGAGAATGGTTCTATCAGTCCTATATGAAATTTGCTAACTGAACTGGAAACATTTTAAAATGCTTCATAACATCACACAAAAAAATCATATCCATAAATATATTTTCATACCGCTTATCTTTCATTTAACTGATTATCAATTAAAAGTTATGGTAAGCGAAGCCAGATCTAACTTTGAATCTAAAAGATTTGCTAATAAGTGTTTAATGAAAATCTAATATTAGCCTCGAATTCGACCAATCATTAAGGGCAATATTGGGCATTGACTTACCCAATAAATTACATAAGTTCAATTTGAATTTCAATATAAAAATTTAAAATTTAAACTCTTATCTATTAAAAAAGAAAATGACGGACTCATGCGCGCGAAACATAAATTAATAATATTATTAGTTATACTATAAAAGTCAGTTAAAAGTTTACTTTTACTTTTATTAAATAAGATTAGTCTGTTTGATTTATGTTTCCTAATTGATTGGCCGTTTCTCGCCTTTGATACTAATTACATGAATACTGGACTCTACAGCTCGATTGTGCGCTGGAATCTTCATTATTTACAAATGTCAATTTTGTCTTTAAGCATCGATTTAATTTCATTCCAGTTATTTTTATTACACCGAGATTTTAGTGTTACATAGCATTATGAGTAATGGAGTAATCAATGAAATAGGGCGTCGCCCTTGACATATCGCTGGTAAAAATAAAATTTGCATGTTTTTAGACTAGATTAGTAAAACTCAAGTCCAATCGGATTTCATGTCTGAAAAGTTGTTTGGACAAGTTTTTTGCCCTTGACGGTCAGAAAAATTATCTCTCGCCGTTTCAACACATTTTGTGTCATAAATAATGCTTCAAAGAAATATTTTAGCCTGATATTTAATCTTTTATTTCTTTCTGCTCAACTTTGTAGGCCTTTAATGCACACAAATCGAAATTTCGAAATGGCCTGTCATTCTATAAATGAGGACTGCTCTCAGTTACCTACCATTATCGTGTTTTTGCAATTAATTTACTTGCCAAGATCTACCTTACATGCGTTAAATATTTAAATCAAATTATGGTTTTAGGCAAAACTCTAGTCTATTTTTAATTAACCACATTTGAAACAAGAAATGTATAATCGCATGTAACCTTGCGTTTTGTACTTACTGGCGACTTATTAATATGTACTGGTACTAAGCCCTATATCCACTCTAATTTATGTCAATAAATGTGGGCACTTGGCGTTGTACCAGCTTCTACTAATGAGTCGTCAGCAAGCGCAAAACGCATGTTTGCATGGGTTGTTATCGTTCATTCATGCTTATTTTGGGTTATCCTTTTGTTCCTATTTGAACTAATTCCTAACTAGTTACGCATTACCTGATTCACCACTGCATATTATAAACTGACACAAAACATAATATTCACAACAAACACGGTATAACCCACATCGACTAAACAATGCGACTCGCGGTTGGTTGGGTTTTGATGTTCGAGTAGCTTTGTGGATGCTAATTGTAAACTTGGTGCCTTATCAATCGTATTTATCCATGCTGTTTGCTAAGCACGTGCAAAATCTGACGTTTCTTCTCTAGTCTAGTATCAGTCACGCTACTATTTGCTTACCAAATCATAATTCACATCAAGAGAATTTAATTATCATACAAAAATAATTTCATTTTATTGCTACAACAATAGTGTTCAAATAATTCTTACAACTTCAACAGTCCAAATCACAAAATAATTGAACGCTCAAGATCAATATTATTTCTCACACACGAAGCCAGTACGTGCTCCAACAAACGAGAATTATAGCTAAATTTATAGCAGATAAAATTTCGATTGTGGGTAACGTTGGATGCAGACTTCATCGGTTAATCACAATATGTTACATCTCATCATATATCCAATGATGTAATAAAATATCTTTTAAACGTTTCTACAGCAGATATGGGACTGGTTTATAATTTTTTTAACTAGAAAGGGTGAATAGACAGTAACCATGTAGGAGATTACATTTAATCTGCATTGACTGCGCAAATATATTACAACAGACTTGGTTTTTATACCTCGAATCAAGCTTCCTCTGCCTAGCGTAAGGGACTACATCTCACTTCAATCCGCAACCAATATTATCTAAAGCTGGAATTGTACCTGTTGTGCAAATATAGAGGAAGATGCAGAAAGAGATTTAACTCACGCGAATGGTATCAATTTTTTGTGTGTAAGACATGATTGGTTCTGCGCGAACATTTTAACTAAGCATATCTTGTCAAGTGAAGAATGTGACAGGGACACACACTGAGTTTTAATTATGAAGATTACTCCATCTAATATTACCGTGTCCGTTTTTCAAGCGTACCATTAAAATTTTATGTTTATTTTTCGATTAATTTATTATCCTTTTAAAAATGAACATTGTTTTTTGGTATTTAAACTATAAATTAAATGTTTCAGAGTGTTATACGAGGTCATTTCGAAAAGATAAAAATACGTAATTTGCATGTATTTTCCATCATTTTGTAATTGAAAATAAAAAAAAATATAAAGACGTTTTCCAACTAAAACAATTCAGTGGAATTCCTCATACTCTTTAATCTTTTTAAGTTTATTGTCTGATTCCTATGTGATTGACAATGTTTCAAATAACATCTTAATTAATGACTTTTACCACTTCCTGCGCAACCAATGTTTGTTTCCTTTAGTTATTGGAGTCAAAATATGTTGCCCAATAGTGCATTGGAAATTAAAATAGTTTTGTTAGGCCCAGACTGAAGTGACCAATATAGAACTATTTGATGCGTCTATCACTACTATTGAGATCCCTGATATGATAGAAATCATGGAATACTAAATGGATTGTTTCTGTACGAACTAGAAATAGCTATAGCATATTAAGTAAACTTGGCTAAACGTAATTGAAAAGCAAAATTAATTTGAAAGCTATTTGTGATATAAAGCAATATATGCTTTGGACTTCCAATAGCACTAATAAACGATCTATTAGTTCACATGTATATTATTGAAAGTATGGCCCTCGTTGATTCTTATTAAGTGATGTTTCAAAAAATAAATAAAATAATTTATTGAAAGTATAATCTGCCACTCTGATAGGAAATTTATTAAATTTTACTGTCAAGTCTATGAGGGAAATGAAATGGTCCCCATCCAATTTTTAAAGTAATCATTATTGTTTTCTTTGCTAATACCTATTAAAATGCTAATGAATCGTTGGTTTTTGTAATCTCATCATTAAGCAATTAATGTTGAACTATGGAATTTTAATTATATTGGTTCAACAAAATCATGAAAGTCTATTTTACTTACTTAAATACTGTTGATATCAATTAGCCTTTCTTTTGGTTTTTTATGTTTGTATTAACTCGAATTTTTTACGTGCAAATCTAATTGTAACATTACTTATGAAATATATGCATCAATGATATTTACTTTTGTGTGCCAAAGTTGAGATCTCTTTTTCCAAGTTTGCAAATATCTGATAGATGCACGTTGATGACTGATTAAAATCTGACCGTCTTACGATAAAGCATGTCCTAACAAACGAGAGCCTTTGGGTTACTGTTCTAATGCTATTTTATTTCGCGATACCTTTTATTGCCTAGTGCACGATTTAAATATTCATTTTCAACCATGTGTTAGATTCTGAAAATAAAAAAAATCAGTTTAAAAAAATTATTTTGTTACCCAATGGTAGTCAAGTGTAAGATTTTATTTAAGAAAATGATATTTGCAAACGAAAAATCACTATTCTCCTAAAAATCAAATAATTTAGCATTTTTATATTTGAGTTCCACTTAAAATTAACTTTAGAACGACTATAGAAACATGAATCTGGACGCCAACAGTTAATTCACAGTTCTCTTGACAAATGCTTCATCGTTTACGAATTTCCATCTACATGAGGAAGAATATATAGAGAATAGAACTTAAAAGCAATTGACTAACAGGATCAAATAATATTTACCATCGAAATTAATATAAAAATTTATAGCTAAGTCAGGTATACCCGAAATATCGTAGAATATTTCTTCAATCTAACAAATTTTCTGTTCCACATCAAGGATCTGAAAAATCGTGTGTGATTTATACTAATCAACAAGCTCCACATATGAATATTTTAAAAGTTCCACCAAAACGACGGTGTATTTCAATAACCACTAATACCCCAACCCAGCATAAATATTATGGTGTCCAGTCCAAGGTAATCATTTTTTTGACTGAAATTGACAAGCGTTCAATCTGACTTGCGACACATCGTAAAATAAGTGGTTGCTCAGACAATAACATTCTCATTAACATCGTCCAACGTTGCATAACTAGCTAAAAGATCAATATTAGAATTTACACAGCCTGCATTAAAATCACGTTAATGCACCACAATTCATTATCAATTTTATATGACAGAAAACATGCGTAGAATAGACATTTGTATGTTTAATAACCAAAGATCAAAAGCTTGGCGAAATTGAGTCCAATGCAAGAAGAATTACTTGATTTCAAGCATTACTTCTTTATCTAATCATCATCACACCAGCCACACACAATGAGGCACACACACAAACTCACACCAGGGAACATTTCTGTTAATAAACGAACATTGGTCTCGTGGGCTGTGATACCAATTATTTTTTAATCGAGGCTGAGATCTTGATATAAACACCTGAGCCATTATGTACATAAATTTTTAAGTAGAAGCTAAGTATTATATAGTGTAGAAAAGGAAATTCATGCGGTAGACCGTTTCGTACTTATTGGGAACTCATCACGTACTGGCCAGAACTTGCCGCGGATAGGGCTTGAACTTGGGCACGTCTGCTTTGGAACCTGGTGCTCGAACCACTGTGACAACCTGCCAGACATTACACACAGTTTTCAGTTATATAATAACTAATTTTTCTTGGTTAGCCTTTCCTTTAGGTAGAGTCTATATAGAATCCATTAAGCTTTAAAGTTCCAAAATGTGAACTCGTAATTAACCTCAAAACCCTCGAACGACTAATAAAAACAAATGAAATTTATAATCAAATGTACAATAATTATTTCTCCCTCAAACGAATTGAGACTATTAGTATTCATAAGTGAAGAAACATATTTTATCAAAGGAGTCATACATTGAAAAATAATATTGATTGCGCGGGTGGTGGTAAAAATTCTTTAAATCAACTTTGCGAGCTTGAAGTGCACACCAATCCCATTGTATTTAACTCGTCGTCGAACAAAATTATCAGAACTACCGTCAGTCACACGTACTACTAATATTAATACTACTACTACTACTAATATAGTCCATAGCACAATTTAACCATTGTCAGACGCGTGTACAAACGCGTTTAAAACTTCCTTGCTCATTATCAAAGTGTGGCGACAGACTGGTTTACAAGAATCAAAATTAAATTCACATAAGTTTATGGCAATTAACTATTTCAGCATCTACACCAAGTAGACACGCATAAATTTAACATGACTGTAATATGCAGTCAAGCATATAATTTTTCAGTTTTCAATACTATTTTAGTTAATGCGCAATTGATTGCAAATATTTCTTATCACGTTTTCCTAAATTAGATAAAAAGCAGTGAAATAACAGCAGAAGCAACGTTAGTCACACTTACTATCAAGTTTCGTCTTTATAGGGCTATTATTATGGCACGACTGCAAACGATCTAGCAAGGATCAAACTGCAATTAACTTTGATTGCACTTGAGGTGATAATGATTATTTAAATCAAGGTTTCAATTTTGATATAAACAGCAGTCCCATTATATACAAACATTTGCCAGTATAATCAAAGCATTGTATTATGCAGTAAAGTTAATTCACCCAGTAGACCGGCTTCATCATTATTAGGAATCCTTTACGGAGTGTCGAGAATTTACCGCTGATGGGGCTCAAACCTTGGCACATCTGCTTTGAAATCTGCTACTCCCTGCCGCACGCTACAAAAATTTCATTTATTTACTAACTAATGTTTCTCGGTTAGCCTTTCCTTTAGGTGGAGCCTATGTGACATACTTTTAGAGCTAAATTTCCAATTAATCATCGCGATTCTCTCATTGTAGAACAGAAACAACTTTACCTGGCGTAGTGCTTTGGAATTGAACATTTATATGATTAAATAAACATTGGGTGCGCGAGCGTTGATAAAAATTATTTTAGACCGAGGTTGCGGTCTTAATATCTACATACATTTGTGAGTATAAAATAAGCATTGTATAGTGTATAAAATGCAAATCATCCAGTAGAAGGGTGTTGTCAGTATTGCTAACCCTCACATATAAATCAAAAATTTCCTGCGGACAAAGCTCCAACCAAGGTACATCAGCTTCTGAATATGTTGATCTAACAATTAAGATCTCACATTAATGAAATAACTAAAGATTCTTGATTAGCCATTCCTCTAGATGGAGCATAAATACTATCTCTTAAGACCTAAATTTCAAAGAACCAACCCGAAGTATCCTAAAAACAGGCACCATACAAACTAAGGAACTGGTATCGAATTAAACATTTATCTAATTAAAAGAGCATTGATTGCAGACGTGCACAGGTTAGAGCCCTGTACGCGGCAAATCCTGGACAGTACGTAAATAATTCCCCATAAAGACGAAACCGGTCTAAATGAAAAATTTGCTTTTCAAAAAAACGTTTTTACTAACAATTATATGTGTGTAATGTGACTGTTATTAACCTCAGGCTTCATTTAAATAATTGATTTCCCAAAGTTCGTTTAATTATATCAATGTTATTACAGTTGGGAGATGGTTAGTTGGAAATTCAGGTCTAAAATAGTACCATATAGGCTCCACATAAAGGAAAGAGTAACTAGGAAAAAAATTAATTATAAAATGAAAAATTGTGTTTAGTGTAGTGTGCGGCAGGGTGGCTCAGTGGTTAGAGCACCAGATTCCGAAGCAAACGTGCCCAGGTTCGAGCCCTGTCCACCGCAAATTCTGGCCAGTACGTGATAAGTTCCCCATAAGGACGAAACCGGTCTCTTGGATGAATTGAATTTCCTACATTATACACTGCTTAGTTCATACTGAGAAGCGTATGCATATAATGGGACGGGTATTTACATGAAGGTCGAAACTTTGATTAAATAAATTAAAGTAACTGCCCGCCCAACCGATGGTCGTTTATTTATATAAACGTTTAATTCATTCTTACTTCTCCGTGTAGCTTGGTGTCTGTTGTGTAATGACAGAATGGAGGTGGTTTGATGAAATTTTAGATACAAGGAGATGTCATATAGGCTCAACCTAAAGGAAAGACGAACCAAGAAAATTTTACTAGCATGTAACTAAAAATTGTAAGCCACATGCCTTAAGGTGGCTCAGATGTTACAACAATGAATTACAAAGCAGACCTACCCAGATTTGAACCCTGTCTGCGGCAAATTCTGGAAAGCTTGTGGAGCGTTCCTATTATGGACGAAACCAGTCTACTAGATGAATCGCATTTTCCACATTATATAATGCTTGGCTTATACTGACAAATGTATGTATATAATATGAGTAGTTTTAACATCAAAATTGCAACATTTATTTAGATAAAGTGAGACTTCGTCTGATAAATTTAGTTTAATGATTAGCTATTAAACTAGGGCAATTGTGGAACATTTATTTCAATTGCCAGATGCAAACATATTTTGAAAGTAAGTTTTTGAAAAATATTTATTTAGAAAAAAGCCTAAATTAAATTTAAATATAATTGCTGAATAGTGAATTGACAGAATTTTCATGACGATACGCCTTTCCTAAACGAACAAGATCTGCCAGTTTAAAACAATTGTCACGCAATTTTGAACTCATAAATGCCTGCATATACTTATACAGACATTTTACAAATGCCTACTAAAATTTATTACCCTGTTCAAATATCAAGTTCGAGGTGAATTTGCATTGCTTTTGCCTAATTTTATGTTGTCATATCATAAGTGATTTTATTTGGTAAATAAAATCAATAATCTTTGGATCGATGTGTACTAGAATTATGTGTTTTGAAACATGAGATAATGAAGGATTGGAAATAAAGCAATTACTGAAAAAATATCACATTATAAAAATTTAAAATTGAACTGAAATATAAAGCTGTTAATATAGTTGAAACGTAGGAAAAGTTGCGGTTTTCACATGCAAGTATATTTTATTTAAAAGAAAACCTACACATGACAACCGTTGGGAATAAAGTAATAAAAATAACATTTAAAAAATTTTCTGTGTCTAGCGCATGTTTAAAAATTAATAATTGTAAAACAGGTGAAACCTTTTCTTAGGCATTGAGAAGAGACAGAAAGTATAACGAACAAGACCACGTCAGTCGTTTAAAGCAATTATCCATTAAAGTTTTGCGAGGTGCCATCTACATATGTTGCAAGTCCGCGATTTGTGTTTGCGAGTTCTCGCATTGAACTATCAGTTTTGCGAAGATCCGATTGATTCTCATTTCAAAGTGCGCATCTGTTTTGCCTTCGATCAGGGTGGGTGCGTATTCGCCCTATTCTTACGAAGGCTTCAACACTGGAAATGAGGTGCGATCTAATCTTCGCCAGTCAACAAAGATTAGTTTAAAACAATTGTTACCGGTTAATTATGAGATGTTTTATCCTAACACGCCAGCGTTTAATCAGTCCTCAATGAGATAAAATGCGTATCTGCTACATATTTGAAGTCATCGTTAAAAATTCTCTTCACTTTGACATAAAATAAACACATTACTGAAGCTTTTAGAGTTGCAAATATTTCATAAGTCATGTTACAATTATATTTGCATGTAAAAAGTTCGAGTTAATACAAGCATACAAACCGAAGGGAAGGCTAATTAACATCAGTAGTATGTAAATAAGCCAGACAGGCTGTCATGGTTTTGTTGAACCAATCTAATTAAATTTAAACAGGTCTCAAGTAATTGCTTAAAATGTTATTTAAAAAAAGTCAATGACTGATTATTAATATAATATGTATCGTCAAACAAAACACTAATGATTTCTTATCTGATTAGATTTTGGCTATAACATTTCTCTCATAAACTAAATACAGTCGTTCATTGACAGTAAAATTTGACATATTTCCTACCAGAGTAGCAAATAATAATTTGAATCAATTATTATTTGTTTAAACTATCTTCAACTGATAGAGCAGCAATTATACGTATCAGTTGTAAATTCTTACCAAAATTATAAAAAATCTCAAATACAATCTATATTTAAACTGAAAATGCGTGTTTAATTAATTATGAGGAAAGAATCACATCGCCGTTATGTACACAATAACACACATGACAAATTAATATAATTTTTAAACGTATCGCTTAATAAGAATCAACGATGGGGCATGCTATAAATAATTTACGTGTGAACGAATAGATCGTTTATTAACGGTAGTAAAATTCTAAAGCATTATTTGTCTTAATATCATAAATAATTTTCAAATTAATTTTTGTTTTTCAAAAATGTTTGGCCAAGTTTACTTAATATGTTATAGCTATTTCGAGTTCGTGCAGAAACAATCCTGGTCTATTAATCAATCCATTTATTATTTGATGGTTTCTACCACATCAGAATATTATTAGAAAAATTAATTCATCACAATACTGCTATTGTGAGTATTGTGCTGTTTATAGTTTCCTGAGGATGGTGCTGGAAATTATGCACCGAAACGTCACCAGTAAACAAAGATGTGATAGAACCGCATTTCCATTGGTAAGTATGAACGATTATTATAATCAAGGTTGCGGTCTTGATATAAACACCTGACCCATTAATTACTTACATATGTCAGTATAAACTAAGAATTGTATAGTGTAGAAAAGGCAATTCATCCAGTAGACCGGTTTCGTCCTTATTGGGAACTCATCAAGTACTGGCCAGAATTTGCCGCGGACAGGATACGAACCTGGGCACGTCTGCTTCGGAATCTGGTGCTCTAACCACTGAGCTATCCTGCCGCACACTACACTACACACAATTTTTAGTTATATACTAACTAATGTAACTTGGTTAGTCAATTTTTCCTTTAGGTGGAGCTCATATGGCATCCATTTAGACCCAAAGTTCCAACTAACCATGCCCAATCTGTCGTTACTGAACAGACACCACATTACATGGGGAAATGGTATTGAAATGAACATTTATATAATTAAACGAACATTGGTTGCGCGGGTGGTGATAACAATTATTATAATCAAGGTTGCAGTCTTGATATAAACACCTGACCCATTAATTACTTACATATGTCAGTATAAACTAAGAATTGTATAGTGTAGAAAAGGCAATTCATCCAGTAGACCGGTTTCGTCCTTATTGGGAACTCATCAAGTACTGGCCAGAATTTGCCGCGGACAGGATACAAACCTGGGCACGTCTGCTTCGGAATCTGGTGCTCTAACCACTGAGCTATCCTGCCGCACACTACACTACACACAATTTTCAGTTATATACTAACTAATGTAACTTGGTTAGTCAATTTTTCCTTTAGGTGGAGCTCATATGGCATCCATTTAGACCCAAAGTTCCAACTAACCATGCCCAATCTGTCATTACTGAACAGACACCACATTATATGGGGAAATGGTATTGAAATGAACATTTATATAATTAAACGAACATTGGTTGCGCGGGTGGTGATAACAATTATTATAATCAAGGTTGCAGTCTTGATATAAACACCTGACCCATTAATTACTTACATATGTCAGTATAAACTAAGATTTGTATAGTGTAGAAAAGGCAATTC